>JASCZW010018891.1:0-14649 GCA_034211315.2 Aedes japonicus | reverse complement strand
TGGTACGATTTTTTTTTAGTAGTTTATGTTGGCACTCTCCTGCTTCGTCAGCTAGTATGTAGTATGCAGTAGATAGGTAGGTAGTATGTAGAAAGTAGTAGGTAGATAGTAGTTTTTAGGAAAATTAATGTACCTGAGTATAGTTGGTAGAAATTGTTAAATGGCACATGGACAGAGAATTTTGTTTAGAACATAAAAACAATGTTATCGTGAAAACATTGAAAACTGTTTAATCTAGTTGGGTAGATACAATTTCTATATGGAATGTGATTTTTGGTCTGTTTTTACCCATTTTTGACAAGAATAATAATTAAGTTTGTAACATTTTTAAGACTGAACTTGACATTTAACAGTTTCACCTTTCAAGCAGTGTTTAATTTGCACGATTTTGTTTGGTTTATGCTCCGATAATCGATAATCATAATAAACAAAAATAAAACAAAATCAATTTTTTCGACTTTGTGCCAAAATGACGCTCATCCGCAGCTATTCCCAGCTGGATTCTCGTTTCGCAGATAGTATAGATCCCAAACTAAACTATGGTGGTGGTGCTCTTGAGGCTGCTCGGCCCTGCTCGTCAAATATAGTCCAACTTAGGCAAACAAAAACATTTTTTTCAATATTTGCCAATTTTTTACAAATTTTAATTAACCGTGTAACCTTAACCCTTATGTGATCGACAGGGTACCCGGGTACCTTTTCATGTTTTACATTACTAAATTTCATAGTTTATTTTAAACTAGGAAGCTGAAATTTAGTGACATCTTAATTATAGTTGGAAGGCAACTTTTTACATAAAAACATTTCGTATTCTAGCAAGGGGTGCCGAAGGGGGGGACCTCGATTTTTTTTACTCCTTACCCAAGTAACACCAAATGTTTGATTGCATGCATTTTTGCTCAAAATGTGACACAAATGACCATGGGCACGCATCCGATGATAGAAAACCTTTTCGGGTACCACTGTAGAATTGAAATAAGCGCAGAAGGTGGAGCCTATGAAACATAATTTACGTTTGATAAATTGTCATAAACAAAAAATTCTGGCCATTCACTGCAACAAATTTTGTCGGCAAAAAAGGCTTGCAGATCGGGTTCAGACTGTGAGACTCTAAGCTTACCAGATCGGTGCGTTCTTACCACTGGACCGTCTCGACACTATGAGATAGAGATTGGTCAGAATCCTCAAAAACCCTACCAATACTATCCTATTTACCAACCTCAGGTAGGGGACTTAAATATATATTCACTTTGATATAAGAGCCTATGGGTATTGATTTACATTATAAGCATTGATAACAGATGTTACTCACACAAGCAATTTCAATGTTATCATACAACCAATCTCATCAATTCTGATGTTTGATCATGAAAGCAATTCGCAACTGGAATTTTCAATATTTCATTCTAGCTAAACAGAACTAGGTTCAGTGGCAAACGAGTAGGTGACATAAATAGATATAGAATATATATCTATCTTAAGGAAAGCTCAAAAACTGTCTTTTTCCGTCCAATACGGCGCTAATCAAACATACCTGACAAGTTTTGTTGACGTTCGGCCTTTCTCGCATATGTTTGTTTCTTGAAATACGGAAGACTTAACTGGATGCATTATATGAAACAAAATATGCAAACAAGATGTCAGACGTAAACAAACATGTCTAACTGAAAACTTCAAACACATGTATGACAAAATAAATTAGTCGACTAAATGAATCTAGATTTGAATTGCATCAAACGGACACCTTCTACGACAAAACCCTGTGCCAGATCACCTGTTATAGAACTACAGCATGACACTTGATAAATAAAACTTGAATATTTATGTTTTCGGTGCTACTTGGGTAAGTGATCGACAGGGTACCCGGGTACCCACCAAATTCATATGATCATAACTCTGGCTTTTATTGACCGATTATTATTCTTTTGGCACCGTAAGATTCCAAAACTCATTGGCTTTATGGACATTATAGGCAATGACCATTTTAATTCATCTGGTTCCCCTAAATCCGGGTTACCGGAGCTGTGTTCCTGTACGGAGACACAATATCGGAACATCTATTGAATTTGCAAGATTGGATGTCAGAATGTAAGGAATAACTCCTAAAAACTATTTCTATCCTATTGCGGGACAAATACGAATTTGTTCCTGGAACGGCCATTCTGTAACAGGTTCCTGTGGGACCTCAATTGGCCATGAACATTTTCAGTAGAAACCCCTGGCAATATGGGTATCAAAATTCATGAAATTTCGCCAGTAGGATATTTCTCAACATTTTGTAGCTATCTGATGATTTGTCTTTGGACCAGTCAATCCGAAACAGGTTCCCGTGGGGCCTCGAGTGGCCATGAACATTTTCAGTAGAAACCCCTGGCAATATGGGTATCAAAATTCATGAAATTTCGGCAGTAGGATATTTCTCAACCATATGATGATTTGTTCTCGGACCGGTTTTTCCGGAACAGGTTCTCGTAAGGCCTCGAGTGGCCATGAACATTTTCAGTAAAAACCCTGTCAAAATTCGTGAAATTTCTCCAGTAGCATATTTCTCAACGTTTAGTGGCCATATGATGATTTGTTCTCGGTCCGGTCAATCCGGAACAGGTTCACGTGGGGCCTCGAGTGGCCATGAACATTTTTAGTAAAAATCCTGTCAATATGAGTATCAAAATTCATGAAATTTCTCCAGTAGGATATTTCTCAACATTTTGTAGCTATCTGATGATTTATCCTAAGACCTGTCAATCCGGAACAGGTTCCCGTCAGGTCTCGAGTGGTTATGGACATTATAAGAAGGAAACCTTGACAATGTGGTTATCAAAATTCCAACGTTTCTCAACGTGTTGTGGCCAGGTTTGTTCATGGCCACTCGAGGCCTCACGGGAATTTGTTTCGGAATGAATGTGTCGAGGACAAATCATCAGATGCAAAAAAAACGTTGAGAAATAGCTTTCTGGTAAAATTTCATGAATTTTGAAGCCCATATTGTCAAGGTTTCCTTCTAAACAAGAACATGGCCAGTTGAAGCCAAACGAAAACCTGTTCCGGTAAAACAGGTCCGAAAACAAATCATCAGATTACCACTAAACGTTGATATATACCCTACTGGTGAAATTTCATGAATTTTGATACCCATATTGCTAGGGGTTTCTACTGAAAATGTTCATGGCCATTCGAGGCCCCACGGGAACCTGTTTCGGATTGACTGGTCCAAGGACAAATCTTCAGATAGCTACAAAATGTTGAGAAATATCCTACTGAAGAAATTTCATGAATTTTGATACCCATATTGCCTGGGGTTTCTACTGAAAATGTCCATGGCCACTCGAGGCCCCTCGGGAACCTGTTCCGGATTGACCGGTCCAATGACAAATCATCAGATAGCTACAAAATGTTGAGAAATACCCTACTGGAGAAATTTCATGAATTTTGATACCCATATTGCTAGGGTTTCTTATTAAATATGTTCATGGCCACTCGAGGCCCCACGGGAACCTGTTACAGAATGGCCGTTGCAGGAACAAGTCGGCATATTGCCTAAAATGGAATAGAAATGGTTTCTTGGAATGATTCCATCGATTTTGACATCCATTTCCGGAAATTTAATAGTTGTTTCCAAATAGTGCCTCCGTACCGGACCACAGCCCCGGTAAATCGAATTTACGGGAACCAGATGAATTCAAAAGGTCTTTGCTGATAATGTCCCTAGAGCCAATGAGTTTTGGAATCTAACGGTGCCAAAAGAATTAAAATCGGTCAATAATAGCCAGAGTTATAATCATTTGAATTTGGTGGGTACCCGGGTCTTGAAGGTGTTTTTTTTGTCGATCACATAAGGGTTAAAAACATACTCATTTGAAAATTTAAACAGTTGCCATTACAACGGTGTAATCAATTCCAAAATTGGACCATTATTGGCTGAGAAAATTCCATTTGTTTGAAATACAAAATCACAGAGGGCTGAAATTTTGGGAATCTAGGTTTGAACTAGCTGGCTATCAAATGGTTTACAAGACACGTCATTCAAAGCAAGTCAATTATTCGATTTTTGGCCACCACTTTCCTCATAGTGCGACCGCAGAACAGAGGGCTGACCACCATTAGATCGTATATGGCTTTCGTTCCGACCACGTTCGCAGCGAGCCACCGCGGCTTTCGTTATTTGTTTATCTGCCTTAGTCTTGTGAACGTGTGTGTGTGTATGTATGTGTGTATGAAGTGGCACTGTTGACCGGGCGCAGGAAAATTACAATCTACACACTCTGCGGGAGTTATGAAAAGCAAACGGAACATGCCAGCGAAAAAAAAACTACAAAAGGGGAGTGGGATGAAAAATTCAGAAGCTTCCCCACTGCTCGGCAACCGGTCATCAGTCCTAGGGTCTCCAGTATAGTATCGGAAAAACGCATCACTCTGTACTGGGCGAAGTGCAGGAAATCTATCGCCGTTGGACATGTATGGATAGCAAACGATAAATTCCCTCGGCCAGGTGTGCAGATGGGGGGTGGAGGAAAATCGATAGTGATAGCCTAAATATATCTATCGGTTGTGGTTGAATAGTGACGCGAACGGAATAGGAACCGCACACAGCTCAGAAGCCATCGACGGCAGCAGGGGGAGTCAATTATGCGTTGTGTTAAAAGTGTATGACCTGTTCCAGTCGTTCGATGACATGTTTGCGTTCAGAAGAAATGTAATCCTCGACTTTGCTTCGGTTCAGACTACACTCCTATGTCAAATTCGAAGCAACTTTGAGTAGTTATCAGTGGTCGTGCATTAGGCAGGACATTACCACACGAACTAGAATTAATTCATGAACAATGAATCTTTAATCCCATTATGTATTTCATGCATTGAGAAAGTGAACTTTTATCGATTTAGCTTGAAGAAGAGTCCAACTTCGATGGGTTCCTGGCCTGTGTTTCCTCGACAAGAACGAGTGATGGATTCAATAATTACGAAATGAAATCGACTTACCAAACTCTCACTCCAACGTACGTCATTGCATCATTGTTTTGTGTGGTGATGTTGTGCCATGGCTCTGCTACAAAGCAGCTTTTGTTCGAAGATTTTAATAGAAAATCACGATCTACGTTCGTTCGGAAAACCATCAGCAGACAGCCCAGGCATCAGTGTGGATGGTGCTTTTGGAGGAAAATTTAATTTCAATTATAACCTCCGTTGTCGAACGGTGAAGCATTGCAGGCCGGAGCCGGTACCGGTGGTAAAATAATTGGATTTAGTACTAGAGCGGCGAGGAACAATGTGCTGAAGAAAACGCCCGAGAGTCTTGAAGAAAGCCTTAATCCTAACTTCAACATCAGGAAATGATGCTTTGAGTCGACTCAAATGCCTTTTTTGAGATTTTGGTGGAGGATTGAATTTTCAGTTTTTTAGTCTTCCTAAGGCTCCGCTTTACGATGGCCCAATATTGTTCGATTGGGCGGAGTTCTGGCGTGTTGGGAGGGTTCTTGTCCACTCCATGGCCTTTTTTCCGTAATGGCAAGATGCCAAATCCGGCCAAAATAGAACGAAACAATTGTGTCGCTTTAAGAAGGGCTGTAGACGTTGTCGTAGGCAGTCGCTCAGATAAATTTCTTGGTTGACGGTTCCGGTCGCAATGTCAACGTTGCTCTTCAAGCCACAGGCACAGATGGCCTGCCACATCAGATATTTCTTCGCAAACTTTGACAGTTTAATGTGCTTGAAAATGTCTGTCACCTTTCCCCGTCCGGTTGCAGTATAAAATTCCTGTCCAGGAAGCTGTTTAAAGTCTGCCTTGACGTAAGTTTCATCGTTCTGTACAACGCAATTAAACTTCGTAAGCATCAACTTTCGTGTACAACTTTCGCGATCGTGCTTCGGCCGACGTGTTTTGTTTACCGTCGCGATTTGGAGTCACCACTTTCTGGTAAGTCGACAGTCCAGCCCGTTTTTTAGCTCTATCCACGTCTGAAGGTGCCACTTCCAGCTTCTTTGCAACATCTCGAACGAAGAGGTTGGGGTTCCGCTTGAAACAGCGGGCAACTCTTTTAGTCGTCGCTGTGGCTTCCGGCTTTCGATTTTCCCCCGATCCAGCTTCTTTTCAGGCTGTTGACAAGCGTTCACCGAACTCTTTTAATACGTTGGTAATAGTTGATTTAGCCACATTCAATTAATTTCGCCAACTTGGCGTGAGAGTAGTTTAGATTTTCACCATGCACGTGCAAAATTTTGATGCGTTGGTTCTCTTCCTTCGACGACATTTTGATAACTGAAGTGCTAATCTCAAAATAAAAATAGAGGCGTGCTGCTACACGCACACATTTTCAAAATGAGGGGTGTGTACAATTTTTTTAATGCACGATGAAAGGAAATGCGTCAAGTTTAAGTCGACCAAATTTTGAAACACCCTTTATTATTTCAGAATTTCTTCAGAAATTAATAAGACGGTAGAGATCATTGTAATTTCAGAGTTAGTATTGATTTTTATCAGACAAAAGAGAACATTTTTAAGTTTAGTTTTATACATAAACTCATAACAAGATTGTTATGAATCCTATAACAATGTTTTAATTAAAACCACTACATGTTTGTAGTGATACTCAAAACTCAGCATTATAATTTTTATTAGTAAATGCTTATGTTATTTATAACACCAGATTTCCATACGACATTTTCAAATTCCTCTTACCAGCCATAAGTTAAACTTAGAACATAAACACAAATTGTGCATGCTCCACTGCAGCTATTTCATGTTTTTTTAAAGTCCATTAATTTCAGTTGAAAAATTGTACTTAAGCATATTTCTAGTATTTCTAATTACGTTCAAGACAGCTACAGAATTTTCAACTGGCATTACAATTCTAAAATTCGTTAATTACGGTATTAATTACATTAAAGTTCTTTCCCTGAACTTTCAATCCAATGCATCCCCAAGTCTGGAAGCTGTTTATAGATACATAAATTTTTCATTAAATTACGATATCCGTTTACTATGAAAAGCAGTTTAATCTTACATGCGTCATTGAAGTAGAAGTAAACTCAAAAGGACTCAGCGATTGCAATACTTTCTTCCACAAATTGAGTGAGGGTCAAAGTTTGTTTATGTTGCTCGATAGGTGACCAAGTTGACAGTTTGATAAGGTTTTGATGGCTCCACACTCTTTGCCTCTCTTACTTTCTCTTTTTTTCTTTGGGAATCTATACTCAAATTATCTGATGGAAGCAAAGTTAAGGACAAACCAACTACACCCAAAAGAACATAAAAAATGAACTGATTTTAATGATGTAGCAGGGTTACCTGATGGTGAATCCATTTATGCATCGCTAATCGTAGCAACCCTATTGTATACAGTAAAAAATGACAGTGTTATCAGTTGGTTTGCAGCAGCCATAGGGAAAACAGGCAAGCAACTACACTCGGCATTTTCTTCGTACAGTCAGCTCCACCCCGGAATGGTGTAGTTGGACCAACAATCAATATGCAACTAGCGATTTGAAATTGGTTCACTGTTGTAGAACCCCTTGGTCCGAATTACACCTTGAATGCAGCACCTTGTTATACATATTTGCGCCTTTGTTTTGATTTGCTGTGTTATTTTGACAGAATATTTGAGAGTGTGTTCACGTGAGTTAGGGGCGCATTATTAAGCTTGGGACCGAGCGTGGGACCAATGTTCTAGTACTGACTGAGCCAAGAAAAAAATAGTTTTTGTATGGGACCTACTGGTCTTAGAGTTAGTCTATGGTTGGACATCGTAAGGCACCTTTGGAGGCGAGAGTGTTTAACGGCTGACTGGATAAGGTAATTGTGATTTTTTGAGTTAAATTTCTTCTCGAATTTAGTTTTTACCAGTGCTTTTCATTGTATTTAGTGCTTTTGTGTGCGGTTACTAACGGTACTAATTGTGTTTGTTCTGTTTCTTACGAATAGGACGAGATGAACATACTTGCAGGATAGTGGGGCGTTACTCCTCTAGAGACACAATGCATTCTTTTGTATCACGGGGGTCGGCTTGCCAGGCCAAATAAAGACTGAACATCAGCAACAATTTCTGGTGAGATCCATCTGATTTCAACTGTACTTGAACGATACTGCTAAATAAATGCCATCCTTTGAACATTATATGGTTTGATGATGGAAGTGTATGCACGATACAAATATCTTTTTGATGTATTGTACATTGTACAATGTACAAAAAAAAAACATATACAGACACACACTACTGAGGATCTACTCCACTATTTTCGTTGCCAAAACGGAGAAGCAGCTGCTCGCCAACATGCACTTCCATCTTTTCATCGGCCACGGCTAAGGTTCTGGCCAACTGCTGTAGGGCCACCCGACAGATCGTTAAGGCATTTTTGTAGAGAGCTTAATAAACATAGGAAGAGTTTGCTTAATTAACAAGGAAGTATGTTCCATTGTACTATCTTTTGTAAATTTTTGCATTGCCATTCGAATCCAATCGTTTCAATGCAAATGCTAGTTGTTACAGAAATCAGCAGTAATTTCACAAAGACTCGCTACTTATTATTTCAGGAGAAAATTGTTACTTTTGCCCATATGATAATTTTATCTTGAACTATTTAAAGCTAACAGTAAATTTCTACCACCACATATGCAAGTACGATGAAGGGCCATTAGACAAAATGGGTCTATAAGTCAAACGGGCGTTTTGAACGAAGGTCATTAGGCACATATAGGGCACTTAGTCCAAGTTTAGTGAGTATTGACGGAGGACTACGTCTTTGTTTTCTATACTGGGTACAATTAAAAAAAATCGAATCCCGTCCGTCACGGAAAGTGGTCAGCCTTTGAGCGACAATATCTCAGTCGCTTCTCCAGAGATTTTCAAAGATTTTGCACCAGCGATCGGACATATTTCTACGCTTTGATTCGAATATATGAAACTGAAAATAACGCAAATATAAAGTGATGTCTTATAATTACGTTTTGCAGAGTAAAATAATTAAAAGCACAATATTTTTCCTATCACAGACTTCAAATGTATGGGAGGTCTCATATGCAGCTCTAGACGACATATAAAAAGTACACTTACGATAGTAATGGAGCTGTGCGGAGCGGTATATGTCAGTAATGAATTGGCAGCTGGCGGTGACGCTAGGTAGCCGTTGGTTATGCAGTCGTTTGACGGGCCAACCAGGCGCCACCACGAGGTTGAGTGGTTTGAACGGTATAAGTCAGCCACCATCATAATTACTAATGTGTGCATAAAACTAATGCATTAGTTAATAGCACCATAAGCATATTATTCCGAAGCGCAAGCAAGAGTAGCACACCAAAAAGAAATTTTACAAAAAAACGAAATATTGTAAAGAAAAATAGTAGATTTCAACATTCATTAGACATTGCCACGTATTCCTACGTCAGCTTTGCGTACAACCGCTGTGGATTGTCCTTGTAGTTTTAATGTAGGCTTTGTAACATGGAACCAATGAAGTTTCAGTCGTTTCGTGTAAGACATTTGCAGTTTTGTTCTTGTTTAAAACTTTCAATCTGTTAGCATTTTTCATTGAGCGTTCTTCTGAGCAGATTTTTACTTATTTGAAATATGAGCAATGATAAGAAAATTATCGAGTTATGTTACACTCAACTAGTTTACTAAAGAGAGACACCCGTTCGAGCTAGTGGCTGTTAGCCTAATGACCTATTAAAGCCACCAAACGACTTCGTTCGATGGAGGGAATTCGACAAACGACATCATTGCTATTGATAAAGGGGCGGAGCTGGAATAATCCGCAGTAGGTTGCTGATTTCTGTGTTTGGTAAGACAATTTTCTGCTCTATTCCAATGTATTTGAATAATACCAGTTGTTTCGTATTAAGGTGACTTTCAGTGTGAGGCTGATTCGTCACGGTAGGTAGACAACCTGGGCCCTTCCATTACCCAAACCATTAGCTTTACCTCGCTTTCCAAAGGATGACGTGATCAGGGATTTTTCCTCCCACGGCACCTAAATATGAAATCTGATGCTAGTTTGCTTCATTTTGGTGGATCGAAACCTTTTATGGAAGACGAACATCATAAGATTAAAGGATGGGGCGGTTTAAAATTGGCAAAATACAGATGTCATACATATGTCATTATAAGCAACATCAACATTTATTTCGGCTCGAAGTTCAATGTCTATCAAATAAAAGAAACTTATTTGATTAGGCTTCCAATTTTCCAAATAAAAACTCTCCAGCTTAATCAACAGGTTTTGTACCGCTGTTTTTCTCAACTTAATTGAAACTGAAAGCCAATTTTGTTTGAACTGTTTTCTAAATATTCGTGAAGTTCCGTTCGGCAAGTGCGTAGTATACAGTGTGTCTCACAATAAGTGTCACCGTTTTTCAGTCTTGGTTTATTTCAGCTGGGTAATTTTAACAGTGGAATTGATAATACCCGTTTTGAGTGTTTTTTTTGACAGCTTATTGCTGAAAATAAATAAGCAATTCCGTTTGTTAATATTTATCAGCTATCATGGAAGCAATTTGGGAAGTTTAAAATTACATTTGCAACAGCTTAGACCGTGTCAGATATTCAATAGTCTTAAGCAGTTCGGATTGAGTCAGCGTTTTATTTTTCGTATCTTGAAACGGTTCAAGAAAACTGGAAATATCCATATTCAACACAAAGGAGGTATCGGAACGAAGAAAAAGATCAAAGAGGGAGCGAATAAGACGTAATCCGGCCGTATCTGGCCGTAAATTGAGCAAACTATTCCAAATGTCCCCTGCTTCAATGAACAGGCTCCTTAGACATGATCTGGAATGTAAGCCGTACAAGAAACAACGGGTTCACGGGTTGACGGAGCGTCAAAAGCAAGCCAGGGTCCAATGAAGCAGAAATCTTTTGGTACGGCACGGTGACTGCGAAGTTGTATATTCGGATGAAAAGCTCTTCCTCCTTCAGGACAGTCATAATGAACAAAATGATCGTGTGTATGACAAAAGTCTTGCCAATATTTCAAGAGATAAACTAGCTGTAGAACGCTATCAGAATGTATCGAATGGGGCATGGTATGGGGCACCGTTTCACGAAAAGGAAAACTTCTCTTCTTTTCGTAACGTAAGGTTTTGAAGAACCATCTGCTTTCACATGCTTCAACTCGGGATGGATTTCCAACAGGATTGAGCTCCAGCTCACAAGGCAAAGAAGACAGAAGAATGGCTTGTATCTTCATCGGATCTCAACCCACTTGACTTCATTGTTTGGGATTATATGCTTTAAAAACATAGGCCCTACGAAAGGGCTTACTTTCGATCGATTCAAGTAAAATTTGGTTGATATTTGGGACCAAACCCTTCAGGAAATCGTGTGTGCCAGCTGCGATGAGTTTACAAAGCGTTTGCCCAAAGTAATCAAGGACGAGAGATTCTAATCGAATTAATATGGTTTATTTCTATAACAAAACCCTTTGAAATGAAAAATAAATGCTATGATTTGGTTGATTTGTTTTGCTGTAATCCCATTTTGATTTAGTGAAACCTATTGTGTGACACCCTGTATATCAATTGGGCGCAGCTCTAGCATGTTTGGAGAGTCGTTTGTTGTACATTTTTGACAGTATATTGTTCTTGAGCTATTGAGGAAAAACGCAAACGCAAACGCAACAGAATCATTGTGAATAAACCTTTAACCTGGTTGGTAAGCTAAGTATGAAATCCGCCAAGGCTCTTTCATCGTCCATTATAACATAATCCAACTTGTTCAACAATGTTGTGTGTGACTTAGATGCTCTAACTTTGATCGTGGTATTTTGCTTAGAAACTGGATCGGTTGTCGGTGCAACCTTGAAGGTTGACAGTTCGACATGTTTCCTGATTCTGCATACTAAAGCCTGTCCACGTTGAATCTCGGACATTTTTCTTTCAGTGTAGATTTTGAATTATTTCACGGATCGCAGAAACGTTTCACTTATATGATAGCTGAAACTCTTCACTTTATATCGTGGTACAACATATTTATATACTTGTTACATACAGTAAAATGGCGTCGAATCAAGGGGAAGTGCGCAAACGCATTTTGTCCGAACGGCGGCAATATTCGAATTTATCGGTACGCAAGATCGCCAAGAAACTAAAACTATCGACAAGTACCGTGTTTTGTGTTTGCAAATCATTTGACCAGCGCTTGACTGTGGATTGGAAGGTTAAAAGTGGAACAAATCGAAAAGTATGCTCCCGACAAATGGACAAGACAAGGTGGCAGCCATTATTGAGAAAAATCACAATCTTTCTGTGTGAAATGTGGATCGCAAAGATGGGAAGCCGAAATCATTCGTTCAAAAAGTGAAGCAGAGGTAAGGACTGAAGGCGTACAAAGTGAAAAAAGGTGCCCAACCGTGATAAAAAGCAACATTTCACTGCAAAATGTCGTGCTAAGAAGCTTTAAACCAATTGCAAACAATTTCTTGTATCACAATGCACGACGAAACATACGTACTCGAAGACTTCAAACAGCTTCCGGGTCTGCTTTTATACACCGCAATGCAAAGGAAAGCCGTTGCCGGAAAAAGAAGGTGTCCGAATTCCCGAAGAAGTATTTGATTTGGCAGGCCATATGTAGTTGTGGTCGAAAGTCTACAAGTTTCGTCTCTACCGGCACTATCAATAAGGATGTGTACGAGAAAGGATGTCTGCAAAAGCGGTTGATACCGTTTATCAGAAGCCACGGTTCGTTAGTCTGTTTTGGCCTGATTTGGCCTCTTATTAGTATGCGAAATCCGTCCTGGAATGGTATAAGGTACAAGTCGTCAAATACGTGCCATAAACAGCCAATCCATCTAACCGTTACGAACTTCGCCCAATACAGAAGTACTGGGCTCTGGTTAAGTGGAAACTTTTCGAAACTAGAGAAGATGGAGAGTCGTTACGGCTGGCGTATCTGAGGATACCGTACGGAATCTGATGGCGGGTGTACCACAGGATATTCGGGGATTTTACAGAAAGAAGAATTAACATCCTAATCAATTGTATCAAATGTAGATATAACTCTATTATTGTGAAATAAAGAATCGGTTTTGTTGAATTATGTGTAAATTTGTTTTGCTGCTATTAATTTGGTGTCTGAAATATAACGTAGACAGGCTTTATTTTGTGCAATTTTCTCAATTACTTTTCATGCTAGGATAATGGAAAGATTAGAATTATGTTTGACAACGTTAGGATTAAGTGTGAAACTCTTCTGATCCTTCAAGCCAAACATTGCATTAGGTCCTATGTAACATTTGTGTCAAATCGAGAAAAATCGGTTTGAATATTTAAATTTGTTTTTCAAATCTTAATTGCAAGTTAATCATGTAATCTTTAATTTTGAAAGTTTTTCAACGTAAAACGTCGTCAAGATTACAAAGAAATATTGGTTTTGAAGTTTACAATGATTCTAGTTGTGTAACTTATGCATTTGTTACTAGGACTACAATTGCATTGCATTTGCATTTGTAGGTTGGACTTGTGAGATTGATTGCCAAGTTAGAATATAAATTTGACTTTTTTGATTGTGATTAGGACTAATATAAACATGTTCACATTAGCTCCCTTCTAGTTTTATTTTTATACTCTTGTACCGCCTCATCTTTGCACAGTATTAGGAAATATGCAATTAAACAGTAGTCTATTATATTTGAGAACCCCGACAACTGACTACATATTTATATAATCGGATTATTGTAACAGGTGCACTAGTTACGGGAAAGACTTGTTCTTTAGCGTAAACGACAAGGCTATATTGATTAAGATATTGTGAGCCTATTTGTGAGATTTTCGTTCGAATAAGTAGTCAGATGCTGGAGTACAAAAATAAAACTAATAGAGAACAATTACGAACATTATTTTACTAGAGTATACCACAATCTCAATAGTTCAATGTACATTTTAACTTGGCGAAAAACCAATCTAACAGGTCCAACCTACAAATGCCAATGCAATAGGTCTTAAGTAACAAATGTATCAATTACACGCCTAGAATCATCGTGAACACCAAAGGCAACATTTTCCTTACAATCCTGACGACGTTTTACGTTGAAAACCATAAGCCATGTTTGGCTTGACTATATTAACTTTTGTTAGTTTCAGATATTTTTCCGAGTTTACGGGAAAATGATGTGGATGTTGAGTAAAATTTTGACACAAGTTTCTTTTGGTTCAACACTATCTTTAAAAAGGAAAGGAAATTGTCAAAATCAAATGTAGGTTACATTACTTTCGTTAAACAGATAAAAAGAAACATTGAATTTTCTGCGTTATCTAATGCACATAAAGGGAATGCTAGATTTGGTAGAAAATTAAAGGATATTTCATGTAAATTTAAGCCAGATAACGCCTGCATCAAGCCTATTGTATGCAAGATTGCAAACATTGTTGAATGCAAACATTGTTTACGTTTCCTTTGGCTTGCTATTAAATGAAGCGAAATTTTACACGCTTGTTAAAATTGATTTTTTTTTCTGTGTAGCACTTTTAAACATACGATTAAAAAATCGACCTTTTAATTAAACGATTTAAAAACATCCACTTAATTTTTTTTCCCATTTTAGGCCGTTCCACCCTTTGTTATGGACTCCAACCTATATCTACACAGAAAAAAATAATTAATTTTAACAAGCGCGTAAAATTTCCCCTCGTGTAATTCCTAGCCAAAGTAGCGTAAACAACGA
>JASCZW010018890.1:0-14649 GCA_034211315.2 Aedes japonicus | reverse complement strand
GGCAGTATTTCTGCATTCTACTAATTATGTGTTTATTGCTTCATGCGTGAAGGACGTAATCATGTTTTTATTGTGTAAAGTACGTAATTAGTTATAATGTTTTGAAATTGGAAACAACTTCTTATCGACATAAGACCCTAAGAGAGGACAGCAATTTCAGCTAGAACCAAAGATATGAAGAGATAGTATTATTGGATCCGTTAGAGTACGGCAAGCTGTGAAATTGAATAGAAGCAGTTGAAATTGAGCGGAGGGCTTTTTTGAGAGGCAGTATTCGATCAAGCACACAATCTTTTACCAAGCTAACCTAATGTGGGGAAGGCAAGAGACCGGAAGAGCAAAAGAGTACGCTATCGTTCTCATATACCACCAGTAAATAACGCGGATCTCATCTAAGCAGAGGCAGATATTAGAGTGGTTCTGAATTAATATCAATATTTCAATTTTTGATGCCAATTTGTGAGAAAAATTCCTAATCACCGGAGGTTAAAATACGATTTTTGGTGGTTTTGAGACCCAAGCTATAGCGCTATAGTGAAAACTGCCATGGAGCTCTGGTTCTAAGAATCTCTATAAATTTGCCCAATCAACTATTTAGCAGTGCATCAAGTGGCAACACACATGACATGGCTACTATGTCACATTGCACAATATAGTGTTAGTTAAGCATAGCGAACTAGTGATTTCCATATGAACTGTCATTTGACGGGTGCAGTTTCAGTGTCTAATAAAATGTGTTCTAATTTCAAAGGGCTCTTCAGGACGCAATTTGGAATGGTGTAACCAATAGTGTAAGAATCTTGAACCAATTGCTGTGCATGTTTTCTTTCCATACCCTCATTTTTTACTGTGTTGCTCAACTCTCCAGCCCATCATGCTGTGGTCGAGTCAGTATAGGGTAAGGAAATATTATCCTTGTTCACTTGTTTTAGTCATTGGGCACAGTTCCGAGGTGTTTGGGGGGTTCAGATCTTTCGGCATGAAATCATTCGCCTTATACCACTCTAGCACGTCCTTCGTGTAGTGGCAAGATACCAAATCCTGCCAGAAGATCCTTAGACCGTCGTGAGCCTTCAGAAGAGGGAGAAGCTGTTTTTTAAGACACTCTTCCAAATACACCTATCCATTCATGGGACTTACGGTAACGAATGGTATGGTCGGCTTTCCGCAAGTACAAATCACTTGCCAAATTAAAAACTTTTTAACATCTTTTGTGTCCGGAGGTTCCTGGGAACATCACACTTATCCTTGGCAGTCACATACAGGCTGCCTGAAATCTCGTTAAAGTCCGCCTTCACATATGTCTCGTCATCCACTACGAAGCAGTGTGGTTTCGCTAACTTCTGGTCGTACAACTTCTGAGCACGGCTTTTCGCGACAGTCACGGACTTGTCACGGTTTGGGGACTTCTGAACCCTAAACGTACGTAGTCTAGCTCGAATTTCGGATTTCTTTCATCTCTCATGCATAGCATAGCATAGCATAGCATTTTCCGACCATACATAATCCTTGGTTGGCTTTTGTAGAGACGATGGAAGCGCCAGAAGAGATGCCTTGGGTATGACAGGCTCTGCGATTTCTTTGCACAACGCCTGGCCAGGTCCTTATGATCAGTAAGGGATGGGAGGGAAATGTTGATTAGATGTCTACTCAAGAAGATGCTGAGAACTCATGCTACCTTCATAGACATGGAAGTTGGATGGGATAATGCGGGAGGCTTTTCTTGGCGAGTTGAATTGGTCGGTTGAAAAACAACAAAGCCGCTGGTGTTGACAAACTCCCAAGCGAGCTATTGAAATACGGCGGTGATGCACTGGCCAAAGCACTGCACTGGGTAATTACCAAGATTTGGGGGAGGAATGTTTACCGGAGGATTGGATGGAGGGAATAGTGTGTCCCATCTACAAAAAGGGCGACAAGCTGGATTGCTTCAATTATCGTGCAATCATGCTGCTGAGCGCCGCCTATAAGTTGCTCTCCCAAATGTTATGCCGCCGCCTGTCACCAATTGCAAAGGAGTTCGTGGGGCAATACCAAGCGGGATTCATGGGTGCCCGCGCTACTACGGACCAGATTTTCGCGATTCGGCAAGTGCCGCAGAAATGTCGCGAATACAACGTGCCCACACATCATCTTTTCATCGATTTCAAATCAGCGTATGATGCAATCAATCGAGACCAGCTATGGCAAATCATGCACGAATATGGATTTCCGGAAAAACTGACGCAGTTGAACAAAGCAACGATGGATCGAGTGATTTGTGTCGTCCGAGTATCAGGGACGCTCTCGAGTCCCTTCGAATCTCGGAGAGGGTTACGGCAAGGTGATGGATTGTCGTGTTTGTTGTTTAACATTGTACTTGAGGGTGTGATTCGAAGAGCTGGGATAGACACGAGTGGCACGATTTTCAGGAAGTCTGTCCAACTATTTGGCTTCGCCGACGACGTTGATATCGTAGCACGTAACTTTGAGACGATGGCGGAAACGTACATCAGACTTAAGGCTGAAGCTGGTAGGATTGAGCTTGTGATTAATGCGTCGAAAATAAAATACATGAAGGGAAGAGGCTCATCACGAGAAGACAATGTTAGCCTCCTAGCACGAGTTCAGATCGACGGTGATGAAATCGAGGTAGTAGACGAATTCGTGTATCTGGGCTCATTGATGACCGCCGATAACGACACCAGCAGAGAAATAAAACGGCGCATTATGGCTGGCAATCGTGCTTACTTTGGACTCCGAAAAACGCTAAGATTGAACAAAGTTCGCCGAACCACAAAGTTGACCATCTACAAGACATTAATTAGACCGGTAGTTCTCTAGGGCCCCAAAACATGGACATTGCTAGTGGAGGACTAACGCGCCCTTGGAGTCTTTGAACGGAAGGTGCTGCGTACCATCTGCGGTGGAGTGCAGATGGAAGACGGAACGTGGAGGAGGCGAATGAACCACGAATTGCATCAGTTGCTGGGAGAACCTCCCATCGTACACATCGCAAAAATCGGTCGACTACGATGGGCTGGGCATGTCGTAAGAATGTCGGACAACAGCCCTGTGGAAATGGTTCTCGAAAACGAACCGACGAATACAAGAAGAAGAGGCGCGCAACGAGCAAGGTGGATCGAACAAGTAGAAGGTGACCTGCGGACCCTCCGCAGACAGCGAGGCTGGCGAGTGACAGCCATGGACCGATTATAATGGAGACAATTTCTGTGTACAGCAGAAGCAACACCGGCCTTGGTCTGATTCGTAAGGTAAGGTTTTCTTGGCGAGAAAGCATAAGTTTATTTATAAATATATATAGGTCGTTGGGAGTGACGAAGCTAAAAAAGTGAATGCACTCCTTTGTTGGCCGCTTTTCTGAGCTGGAGCAAAAGCTGGAACAGGCTCATCTAGCCTGAGAGCTAGAAGAAGGATAGATTGACACAAAGTCGTACACTCGAGCTCATATACCCACAAACACTCATAAACTGTGACACAAGCATACACCCACCGACCCCCCCAACGCAAATTACTTGTTGAGACCTTAGTTTCATCCCTATATGTCTATTCTTGTCAATCTTACTTTCAACTTCTGAACCCAAAACGTACGTAGTCTAACTCGAATTTTGGAATTCTTTTATCTCTCATGCTGTCATTTATGAAAAGATTTTTTGAAAATTTATTCGCAGTATATTTAGGTTCTGAGGGATCCTCGCAGTACTTTTTCTGCCTCTTCCTGAACGATCCTTCGAACTTCTCAGCTCATTGTATTGATTTATATCATCTCGAACTGTTTGTATTGGCATTTTTAATGTCCAAACGATAAACACAGGAGGGTTTCCTTGCTTATACAGCTCAATCACCACACTTCGTAAAGGATTTAGCTTAATTGTGACACCACATGAGAACGAATTCAAATTTAACTCTGTGGTTTTGTTTGTAATGAACCAAAGTAAAATACGCCCAGCTGTGCTCATTTAATTGTCTTTCAAGTCAGACCGATACACTAAGAGAGAAAAAAACGGATAACATTTCCTCATCCTGTACGTATGCAAATGCAGTTCTTATGAAAATCAACGATTTTGCCAACAGAAATGATCAACTTCTCGACCTGATTCATATCAATAGTTCAAATTTCAGTGAAAGTTAATCAACATCACAAGATGCTTGTTTTGAACATGCACAGAAAATAATAATCAATTTTAACAAGCGCGTAAAATTTCCCCTCGTTTAATTCCAAGCCAAAGGAATTTGTTTGCAATCTTTCATGCGTCATAAAACAATGTTTGCAATCTTTCATGCAACAGGCTAGATTCAGGCGTTGTCTGGCTCAAAGTTACATGAAATATCCCATTATTTTCTGCCAAATATTGCATTCTCGTTAGGTACATTAGATAACGCGAAAACATCAATGTTTTTTTTATCTGTGTAGACAACCGTTCGGGAGACCACTGCCTTAAAATTTTGCTGCGAAAATAAAATTTAGTTCTTTCGAAAAAATCGATTCCTAGACTTACCTATCAATTCGTTGTTTTCTGTATCGAAAAAAATAATGTATCATTTATATTTATAGAAACAGCTTCGAATTCAACAACATATGTGCTCTCCAAAGATCTAAGCGTTTCTAAATTCGTGCATTGTACAAAAATAATACAGTGTTCAACATTTCTCAATTGCTACTGTCCTATTAAACAGAGCTGCTTCTGAATTCTTGTTTAATGTTACTAAGCCATGACGACTTGTGAGAATTGGGATGTTTAATAAGGATGTCTTCACAGCTTACGACTAAAAGCGATTGGTTGATGCGCACGAGATTAATTTCTTACATTGTATTAACAAGGTGTAATGCTACCAGTACAATTTCCGTATAGGTATGACTGCGTGGCAAATATAATCCTACCTGTACAATGTCCAAGATGTGATTTTGATGCTTTATTTTGTCCAAGAAATTCTAAACACAATGTTGATACGCCAATGATTCCAGATGATCTTATTCATATTTTAATCACTTAATATTTTAACAGTGTGAATCTCAAGTGCTGGTGTATTCAGTTAACATGAAAATGTGAGGCATTTTCCATTAAATGCGCAAACAGATCCTGCACAAATGGTACACTCAAGGGGTTTCCAAGAAATTTGAAGTGACAATTAATCAGCGACAATTTAATTCCGCAAAGTAATCATATAATCATAGACAATCACAATAATCAGGAGTAATCACAGGTAATTATAAGTTATCATCAGTAATCATAAGTAATCAGAATTAATTATATATAATTGAAAGTAATCTTTGATAAATAATCAGCAATAATCCTAAGTAATCATATCTAATCATAAGTATGCATAAGTGATCATAAGTAATCATAAATAATCAATGGTAATCAAACCAGTACACAGTAGGAAACTGAATTAAATGATTTTCGATTTTAACAATTGTTCTATAAGTTATATAGAATATCGGAAGTAATGCGCTGTGCGTATCTGACGCGCTATACAGTACACTATTGTAGACCAAGCTTCGGACACTATATACCAAGAGGTTTCCAACAGCATTAATTACTTGTCGCTTCCCCCAAAAGTTACTCTGATTACTCCTACTCTGATTAGTTAATCTGATTAGATTATTGTGGTTACTGATGATTACTTATGATTACTCATGATTATTCGTGATCACTCATGATTATTTGATTCTTACTTATGATTGCTTGCGCTTTTTTTTTATTACGCAGTGATTACAAAGGTTATTGTGATAACAAATTATTACTAGTGACTTTTCAAGTTATGTGCTAGGTTTTAGACGGCTCAATCTTTATGATTTTTCATGGTCAAGGCCCTCTAAATGTCCTCTGGGGGAATCCGCAATGAGAACTATTCAATTTTTTGCATGAAAATTATGATTCGATGGCATAATCTCCGTGATTTTTCATGCCCAAAATTGTTTCAGGTCAAAAATAAACCATTGACCACTTTGGTCATTGGTGGCCTTCGGAGCGTCCATCGGAGAAAACCGTAATGTGGATTATTAAATTTTTGTACCCTAACATTATTTGCACGGCTCAGTGTTCGTGGCATTTCATGCTCATGATTATTTTAGGTCGGAAATAAATAACGGCCTGGTCATCGGTGGCCCTCGAAATGTTTTCCAGAGATACCCGTATTATAGAACAAATCAAATTTCATATCTAAACTATTAGTTCAATGGCCTTCGTAATTTTTCAAACTCATTAGGATGTTATCACTGAAATGGATCACTAACCACCCTAGTCCTCTAGGGTCACCAAATTGTTCCTTGAATAAACCTGTATTACGGGACAATTTATTATTAACACCAAAACCCAGCGATTGATAGCTCAATCGTCGTGAATCTTGAGTTCATTCGTATGCGCATTTTCTTTTTAACTGAAATAAACCGGAATCACGTGAAGTTGTGCGTCAAATTCCTTGCGATTTTGTTTTGTTTTGACGGTTTGACAATTGGTTTCGACTTACACCGTGACTAAAGATAACCTAAATAGTCATGTAAATAACCCTACTTTTGGGTAGCAATTTTCAATTTGAAGGAAGTAATCAAGAATCACGCATGTAATTATAAGTAATCAGCAAGTTATCATGAAGAACCATGAGTAACCATAAGTAATCATCAATAATCACAATAACCTGTGTAAGCACTGTGTAATCAAACAATCGCGCAAGTAATCATAAATAATAATCAAATAATCATGAGTAATCACAAATAATCATGAGTAACCATGAGTTATCACAATAGCCTTTGAAATCACTGAGTAATCAAATAATCATGCAAGTTATCATAAGTCATCATGAGTAATCACAAATTATCATTAGTAATCATCAGTAATCACAATAACCATTGTAATCACTGAGTCAGAGTAACTTTGGGGGAAGTGACAGGTAATCAATTCTGTTGGAAACCCCTTGGGTGCACTATTCCTAACATTTCACGTCAGTTGAACTGAACTCTAATGATCTTAGTGTTCGAAAGATATCGTTCTAGTTTTTTTTTTATCTGAACATACCTTCATGGCTGCATACAGTGTTCATGTTGCGATCAAAAAAGCTAAGAAAATATTTGATCATTTTCAGCGTTTTCAATATTGGCTGAAAAAATCTTGATCTTATATTGAAAACATGAACGTTTTCAATAAAGGAAGCAAAGAACTTTCCTACTGCAATACTGTCGATGGAAGTGATCAGATCAATCGATGTACCCTATTAACACAGAAACTATTGAAGTAGATTCAGAGGTAAGGCTTTGTTCTGAACATTGAAACAGTAGACTACTCCCAAAGAAATTACTAAGAAAATAAGAACAGGTTTGCTTAATCTTATGTTGTAACTCATCAAGCATGATAGCAAACCTGATTGGACTGGTTTGCAACAATAGCCGTAAATCCATGGAAATACCTCGATACACGCTTTTTTTTCAAATGTTAGTTCTTAATAAACAACTTTATAGCATGTAAATTTTTATTGTAAATTATTTAATGAAATTAATATTTAATTCTTCTAGTGAGACCAACTAGCGACAACTTTTTATTATGCGCCAATTGACTTGACATTGATTTTGAATTTTCTAGAGCAAACAAAAAATATGTAAAACAATGAACTTAATGATAGTTCTAACTGAAAATTGGTAAAGTGCAGATGGGGCTGACTTGCGGTTACAGGCAGTATAAGGTTTTGAATCTACTTTACTGAACAAAATAAAATCCCATTAGCCCTGAAGCCCTATCATTTAATTTATAATGCTCAAACCTATCTTTATTCGATTCCAACTAGGTATAAATCTTAAGGACATAAGGACATAATTATCGTAATCATTCATACAATTTTTATTACCATTCGCATTTTATCGGGTCAGTAACCAGTGTTCTTTAAAGTTTACCATGCTAGGTTATTGGACGGAATGCAATCATGCAAATAGGTTAAAGTAAGGTTAGCAAATTAGTTAAGAATAATCTTCTATCGATATTTCCATATTTTTAATTTGTAGTTCTTCCAGGAATTTCCTCTCTTTGGTGTGACTACCAGCAAAATCGACTGCTCATGGTGATTGTGTGCACTATTCAACGTTTCAGAAACACCCATGTTTCTTGCAGAGTAGGCTACCATAAAACAATAATTCTCAGTAAAATTAATGATCGACAGATTTCCTCCATAACATTTATTCGGAATGTGATTTCTTGCAAAGTTGTTAGTATATGATGTCAAAAATACATCGTTAAAGCCGATTTACTTAAATAAAAGTTATTTCAATGTCAAAATTACGATTTTCCATTCTTAGTTCAAGTTTTTTTTCATGAACCTATCTCTATTTTTCAAAGAAACTAGCCAACCATGGAGATGTACGGTAGGTTTCACAAGCGTTGCATTTTCCGTGAATACACTGTGTCTAGAAGCTCTATATCTAAAAAGCACACAACCGAACCGGTTCTCTATAGATAGGTGTTGGTGTGAAGCCTCACGCTAAGGTATTAACAGACGGGTGGAATTGAGCTTGACAGGCGTGGAAAATACTGCCGGTGGGCCAGTCATCCACTATTGATTTTATTTTTTCGCACCTCTCTTCTTCCAGTTGGATTATTTCTATTCAGGTACAGATGTCCGGAATTGGAGGCAATTTCAGAGTCTTTTTTGCCCCATTCGCCAATTCCAACCTCGCGTGCCCGCATGTTTGATCCATTTTCAAGGCACAGTGGTAGAAACATGTTCGACGGGAGCAATAAATAACTCGAGGTGTGACTTCCAGAGAGTTGGTCAACAAGAAAAAGTGTTCCGTCTATCTTCGCAGGTGTATATAGTGTTACGTTAGATTGTGTATCATCGTGAATTTTTTCTATGTTGTACTTCAATGGGAAATCCAAACATTGTTCATCCTTCCCATGTAGCATTCTTAGTTTATTTAGGGTTTGAAGCACTCATCAAGTTTAAATTACGGTCTACAGAACTATCAGGAAACCAAAATGGTTGATTCGACATCTATCAAACAAAAATTTGGTGAATTGCTCATATTTTTTTTTTCAATTGAATCCATTGGCCATATTGAATTCCTGAACCACCTCTAAATTGATTCTAAATTCTTTGTTCTTTGTAATCTAATCAAATGCGATTACATGATGATTGGTTCCGTCCATATGATCTAAGCTCAACAACTATGATATTCGCGTTTTTTTTTAATATTTTTATTTTTTGCCCCGAGGCTTCATCCCTTTTTCCTATAGTGGAATTGGTTTTCGGTGTGAATAAAGCTTGGTTATTTCTCTTATTCCGCATGATTGCAACACAATGCTGCCTGCTTTGAGTCAAATGGGAATCCGTGTTTGCAGTAATCAATAATGTTTTTCCCCGGAAACGGAAAAGGCACGTAAGGGATTATGAGTTTTTTTTTGTCAGTTAAATACCTTTGCTAACATGACTTGGTGCAAATGGTACCGCTGAAGACTACCGGGCGGCTGTTTGGTAGCTAGCAGTTGTTTATTGTGATTTCCCTTTGATGTGAGGGCTACATACTTTTCCAAATGGAACTTTTCCCCACTCCCACTTATTTTGAGGAGCCACAGCTGCTAACTAGTAATTGAACCATTTTCCTATGTATAGAGAGGTTAATAGAGCACTAGGTATATGAGGTAGGAAATCTATGAAGCGCTAGTGTAGGTACCTAATAGAACATTCGTGTTGTTTTCTTCTGTCATGTGCTTGTCTCTATGAATAAATTAATTACAAATTAGTTAAAGTTAAAGCAACACTTGTTTTCTTGATGTTAACAAGTTAATTTTACGCGGATTATATAAACATGTTAAATAAAAAGTTTTTCTTGCGTCATATATTCTATTACCATAATAATCAGGATTTATTTCAGAGAGAACTAAATGGGGTTGTTTCTTAATTAATTACATATTATTCTCACGCTGAATTGAAAATAATATTTCTTCAACATAAATTCTTTTCTCGATTTTTAAAAGGAAATACCTTTTAATATATTAAATGTATTTGTATATGTATTATTTTTAATACAATCATATATTAAACTTCTTTTGACGAAGAGTCCTGTTTTGACTATGCAAACATACTTCTTCGGTTTCGAGTAATCAAATTTGAAAAGAGAACAAGTGAAGTGAAAGTTTAAATTTACCCTTGTTATCCAATTACAATCGTTCTACTTATACCCTCGAAAAAGCGTTTTTTTAAATTAAGTGACCACTAACGTTGTTTATGATTCAACATTTTTTACTTCACAGATATAAAGAATCGTATATGGGTCCAGTTGAAATTTTTGCCATTTCAGAGATTTAATCACCTAACCGCAGCGGAAAAGGCTGCATTTTGTTATTATATGTACATTATATAGTATTTATTTACAATATCGTGTTATATCCATCATATCATAACCTTCACATTTCAGTATACATTCATTGACTATTGGTTGAGCTGTTTAGAAGTAGTTATATAGCTGCATCTGATTATTAATTGCATGTCATTATTATTTTCATTACGAAAAATAATCATATACGAAATTTTATCTGCTACAAGGTTATGAGGAAGATGATTCCATGTTGTATATATATGTTACTGCTTTCTAGCATATGGTCTTTTTCTATTAACCACCCAAACTTGTGAGTGGCCTCAGTGGTATTCTTTTGGTTGGATTAAATTGCTCCTCAAACATGGAGTTTTAACGTACTTTGGTATTCTGCTAGAATAAACCATCTACATATATAAGTGGTCCAAACAGCATCCTTACTGATGGGGTAAAGCGGTTGTCAAACTCGATGTTTTAACGTATATTTGTATTCCATTTAAATAAACCACCCACACGAGTGAGTGACCCCAACAGCGTCCTTACTGTTGGTTTAAATTGGTGCTTAAATTGAATAGCTTCAGTGTGCATCTCTGTACAGAAAATAAATCGGAGCGCAAAATTAAATATCTTACGCACTGTTGACGTCAGTTAGTTTCAACGCACTGTTTGCGAAACGGATTCCACTGCAAAACTAAACAATTTTGTCCAACATCGCGATGATTTCTCGTTGAAGTGCAGTGGACTCGCGGTTTCTTTCAAAGTGAGTACCACGGCAACATATTTCTACCCATTCCTATTTGGCCTGAATTCGGGCAGAGACCGGCGACAGTATTTCCTTAGTTTAGAATCACCAGTATTTACACATGGAAGATGTATGCTAGCCTCAAGCATCATCTTTTGGTTCTCTGTGTAATAACAGCTAATCTGGTTATCACAAAGTAGCAACCCCGGGCGGTCAATCTTGCTCTATGCGCATTATTGTTTCTAAATATATCGTTTCATACATTTATTAAACTTAAACAGGAATAAATCTAATGATTAGTTAGTCAGAATATTAGTTGAAATTTAATAATTTTGCCTTCAATGTTTTTTTGTGACATAACAATCGATCTGCTATACAAAAATTATGGTTTCATTGCCATCGAAAATGATTTGATACACAGAAAAAAAAATTAATAGGCGTGTGAAATTTCCTCGTGCCCTATTTCAAGCAAAGCAAGCGCAAACAACGTAATTGTTCATCTTTCATGCAGCATACAACATGTTTTGCAATTTTCCATACAACAGAACTGATTCCAGCGGTATCTGGCCTAAAATTACATGAATGATCATATTAAT
Organism: Aedes japonicus; assembly: GCA_034211315.2. Classification (NCBI taxonomy): domain Eukaryota; kingdom Metazoa; phylum Arthropoda; class Insecta; order Diptera; family Culicidae; genus Aedes; species Aedes japonicus. The sequence goes on along the minus strand of JASCZW010018890.1, from coordinate 3,011 downwards.
TCATGCTAAATCTAGCACTCCCTTTTTATACATTAGATAACGCAGAAAACTAAATATTTTTTTCCGATCTGTGTAGGTAATAGAAAAATATTTGATAAGAGGCATTCATTAAGAGATTGGATTGATATAAAAAATTGCAACGAGTAATTTTTTGAGAATATGTCCAATGGAATAATATGTTGCTTTTAAGGAAAAAAATATTATAATTGTACTAGAACTAAGAATTTCCATTTAATTCTTTTTGCTACCTCTATTGCTTGTCTTGACAGATACGCGTATTGCGTCTTCGATGTGCAGACTTCTTCAGAGTCGTTTACTTTTACTCGACTGAAAGAAAACCATCGCCATATGCCGTATATATACTATTCTCTAAATATTATACAAACACTTGTACCTACGCTAAAATTTTTGCCTAACCTATTCTGTGTCAAATTAAAAAAAATGTACTTAATATTTACTCCGTCTTTTCCCTTGTCGGATACTCCGTCGCGTCGTCTTTGTTGTCGTTTAAGTACTTAGTTAAAAAGCCATTTGTACCTGTTACTTTGTGCTTTGTTTAGTAGAGTTAGTCCGTAAGATCGTGATTTCATTTGTCGTTATGTCGTTATTCTCAGTGAGAATATATTCTGCAACTGTCGATTAGATGTTATGTGAAAGTCCTTTGTCATTCTGTTTGACGGCCATAAAGGGCGAACACGAAATTATTGCGACACATTCAACAGGGCATAACTTTCTTACCATTGGGTAAAAATCAACCAAATTTTGCACACTTTCTCATTGATGTGTATTGTTTACATGCTGTCAAACTCGAAGTCGTGTTTTTCGATTCAACGAAAATGGAGGTGAACCAACGCGAGTCGAGAGAACAAATTCTTTCCAAACACCTGGAATGTCCTGACCTGTCGCACCGGCAGTTGGGAAAAATGTTGAACATTCACCATTCAACCGTCTCCAGAGTGTTGAAGCGGTTCCAGGAGCTGTTGACGTTGGACCACGGCAAAGGAGCTGGAAGAAAACCGGGACCCGAGAACAAAAAGACGGAGGGAAAGGTGAAGCGGATGATTAAAGCAAATCCCAACGTCTCAAGCCGTGATTTGGCTAAAAAGATCGGCATGTCGCAGAGCTACGTCCAGAATGCAAAGAAGAGAGCTGGACTATATACATACAAGGTACAGAACTTCTCAAACCGCGATGAACGGCAACAATCGACGGCTAAACCTCGGGCACGGAAGCTCTACGAGAAGATGCTGACAAAATATGGCTGCTGTGTGATGGACGACGAAACGTATATAAAAGCCGATTTTAAGCAAATTCCGGGGTTGGAGTTTTTCTCCGGCAAGAGCAAGTTCTATGTGGACGACAAATTTAAGAAGAAGAAAATGTCGAAGTTCGCCTCCAAATATCTCATTTGGCAGGTCGAAGAATGCAAGCTTTCTGGACGCCCCCAAATACGTATATCTCTAGAAATACTTCACCAACGGGTGAAATATTTTGCAGACTGATGTACGTATGTCTGTGGATTGTGTAAGAAGAATTTTTGGTGAACATCCAATCCATTGGTGACTACAAACTTTTAGATCGAAGATGGCGTCGAAAGAAGAGCAAGTGCGAAAAGCAATTGTGTGCAGCCGCAATGAAAATTCAGGTCTGTCAGTAAGTAAACTTGCAAAAAAGCCTGGTTTTCCTGCAAGCACTGTCCACATCGTTCTTCAATCTTTCGATACACGTTTGAAAACAGCCAAGAAGGCTGGGAGCGGATCAAAAACAGACCTCAAGAATCACCAGTAGGACGCGAAGGTGAAGCAAATATTGCAGAAGATACGTGCAGTGGCTAGAAAAATAAAAATGTCCTCAACTTTCGTGCATACTTCCAAGCACTGGCATGGTATAAAGTCACTCAAGGTGAAAACTGTAGCTTTCTTGGACGACGAAACTTTTTTGCTGGAAGACTTGAAGAAGCTTCCCTGAATGTCTTACTATACTGCCATGCAACGGAACGGTGTAGAGGAGCATTTCAGATCGAAGAAAAACGCCGGAAAGCCTCCAAAATATATAGTACTTCAGCAGGCAATCTGCGGCTGTTGCAACGAACAAGCCGAGCTACCACTCGCCGGGAAAAAACTAGAAATATACCGTGAAGAATGGCCCAAAAGAAGCGATTGTTACCACTCCTACGCAGCCATGACGCTCCCTCGTTATTCTGGCCCGATTGGATATCTTGTCACTACGCCAAACCAAATGGAGTCAATGTTGTACCGAAAATGGCGAATCCACCTAACTGCCTGGAGTTGCGAATGAAATGAAAAATGAATGAAAAATGCATCTTGGATTGAACTAATATCAAATTTATTTTATTCAAAATTCAATCTGTCCAGATTTTGTCACGAACAATACTTGGAAGGTTAATCGCGTCCTTAATCGGTCACTAGGGAAAATCGAAAGATACAATTAGAGGGTGTTCCGATTAAAATTTGGTCAAACAGTAATGTGTGTGGGTCGATCAAAGTTTTTATTAATAAGTCGAATTGTTTTTTTTTTCAAGTTCAGTTACTTCAGAATACAGAAGAAATATTCTGCCAAACTTACTTTTTACAGAATGCAAATTGCCGGGTCCTTCGTTTAACACCTGCCATACGATTTTGTACAGTCTTCTTGTCCACTTTATTCGCCGCAGAATGCCAGTTTGTCTAGAACTGTTTCTCGCTCACAACTGCTTTTTGAGTCTTCTTAAGGTTCCGCTTGACGACGGCCCACTATTGTTCGGTTGGGCGGAGCGATGGCGTGTTGGGAGGGTTCTTGTCCTTGGGCACCACTTGAACGCTGTTGGCAGCATACCACTCCATGGCCTTTTTTCCGTAATGGCAAGACGCCAAATCTGGCCAAAATAGAACGGAACAATTGTGTCGCTTCAGGAAAGGCAGTAGACGTTTTTGTAGACACTCGCTTAGATAAATTTCCTGGTTGACGGTTCCGGTCGCAATGTTAACGTTGCTCTTCGCCACAGGTACAGA
>JASCZW010018889.1:0-14661 GCA_034211315.2 Aedes japonicus | reverse complement strand
TCGGTTCTTGAAACCGATCATATTATGCAGAATAACATAATCAAGTTGGGCAAATTGGTGCCGATTTTATTCGACTGGAAGCGAGTGAAGCACGTTTATTTCATTTAACCTTAAGCATGCATGTTAATGATCAATGTAAAAGAGCCCTTATTATCACAGAAGCCCGTGTTTAACTAGCTAATCCATAACATGATTAGGACAGATATTGAACGATATTCAGGTGAGATTTAGATTTACTTACAGAAATTCATTCTTTTCCCCGAGTACATATGTTTTCTGAGTAGAGGGCTTCAAACGAACTTGCATATTTCGAGGATGCATTGCGATCTACTGTAGCAAGGTAACTTTCCATATGGCGGAAATGACCTGGCAACGATTTGATCAGATTCTATTGAGCAGCCAGATCTTCAAGCTCCTGTAGTAGAGTGGCACCACGTAAACCCCGAGGAGAAAGAGAATCTTTTTCGATTGACAGAATAAACCCAAAGAGATAGGATCGAAGTGCCCGCCCTTAATGCGAAATGTCAGGAACAGAGGAGGAGTGCAGTCCTGGTGCCCTATCCAAGTCGTTTCACCTGGGGTGCCCTGATGGCCTTCCTTTTCCCGTTATATATGACGCAGTTTGGCTACGCAGTTTCGTCCAGTGTCCACGTTCAATTACCATTTTTCCAGATTTCACTTATTTGGCAGTTGAAACTTCCACTTAAGTTCTTAGTACAACATGTTAAGATACGTGATTCATTCAGTAAAATGACGTCGAATAAAGTGGAAGTGCGCAAACGCATTTTGGACGAATTGTAGCAAAATCCAAAATTTATTCGGCGCGCGATCTTGTCAAGAATCTAAAACTCACCGAAAAGTAACCGTTTTTGTGTTTGCGTGCTCCGCACTGATCAAAGCGCTTGACTGTGGATCGGAAGGTTAGGAAGTGGAGTCAAATCGGCGATATGCTCCCGACAAATTGACAAGAAGGTGGCATGCCGTTGTTGAGAGAAATCCCAATCTTTCTGTACGAAAGGTGGCTTCCGCAAAGTTGGGAAGTCAAAATCATACGTACAAAAACCCAAAAGGTGCCCAATCAGGATGACAAGCAAAACTTCACTGCATATAGTCTCGCTATGAGCTTCACCAATTTTTTGCAATACATTTCTTGTTTCAGAATAGACGGCGAGACTGATACGTACTCGACGATTTTAACAGCTTCCGGGTCTGGATTTTTACACCGCAATGCAAAGGAATGCCAGTTGCCGAGCATTTCTCGGCCAAAACAGGCGTCCACATTCCCAGAAAATGGTACGGATTTGGCAGGCCATATGTAGCGTTGTGGTCGAAAATCTAAAAGTTTCTCGTCTCTTCCGGCACTATCAATAAGGATGTGCACGAGAAAGAATGTCTGCCAAACCGGTTGCTACTATTTATCAAAGCCACGTTCTTTCCAGCTCTGGTTTTGGTTCTGATGTGTCCTCTTGACACTATGCGAAAATGAGGTCCAAGAGGTCAAATACGTGCCAAAACAGGCAATCCACCAACAGTTAGTACATTTACGATATCTAACAAAGTGTGATGGTAAGTTTCATGAGATAAATAAAGTAATTTTAGAGTAAAATTTGAGAGCCACTTTGATATTATTTAAGCCGACAATCAGAATGCTATCGAGACTACTTCCAAAGTGTTTTTTTATTGAGAATACAAGGTAAATTTTAAAATGCGCTCGAGGGCTGATTTCAGGACTGTTTCGAAAATAAGTTATCCACATTCTTTTCTTTCAAATCATATAAAAAAGATGGTTTATTCAAAACAAACGGATGATCTTTATTGTATGGGATTGAACTTGAAAATTGTGAAGAGAGTGATGAATTAATATTACTCTTCACGAAAGCGTAATTTTTGATCGAACACTTTTCATCAAGTTCAGGACAAGTGTACTCCCGCATTCTTATTCTGATTCTACTTTATTGAAAAATCACGTATCGACATTGATTTGTATTTCCGAATTGAAGTTACCACTTTTGGATCCAGTTCAGGTTGAAAGATCCGGGTTTTCTGCCTCTTCCAAACTTTATCCAAAGAACAGTGTTCTGCAAACTTGCTAATGATGATTTACATCTGCAATGATAATTTAAAAGCGCTGCATTGCCTCATGATAACACTTTTCATGTAACTGAGTGTGCATTTTGAAAACGAAGAATTTCAAGTTTGAATTTATGGAATAAGAATGATTCCTCATGGAAAATAGATCCTCCTAACTTATTGAAAATAGAACTTCTAAGACTGATTTAAACCAACAGTGACGATGTTGTTGTAGTTATTCACAGTGATTGAGCGTTGAAAACATAGTTTTTAATAGTCTTTGTAGTTGATTGGGTCGTGGCTGCTCCAGCAGCAGTGAACTTAGTCTCGATCCTAGTGTTAGGCTCCACCGCTCCTTTTTGTTCCGCTACACTTCGATGATGTTGATGTAACGTCACTTTTCAAAAATTGTTTTCCAATTTAAGCTTTGATTAGTGGTGGTTTACCTTTTTCCAACTAAAATCGTTCTACTAGATTTCAATTGGAAAAGGGTAAATTTAAATTAACACCTCACGCAAAAATAGAAAAACGGTTAAAGCTTACCATCATGGATGAATATGTAACATCAAAACTCGCTCAAAAGAAATGCTTCAGTTGAGTGATGGTCACACACAAAAGCCATTCTTGATCTCCAAAGCAGCGACTCAAGCAGATTTCTATGAAAATCCTCTTCTGTCATTATTCCATCCGGCTCGTGCATGAAAGCCCGTTCAGCTCTTTGTTCCCACAAAGCAAATAGGTAATCCTTTCACCGCACGTCGCATCCCTGTCAAATGACAGTTCCCGGACAACGACGACACTAGTCAATTGTCGAAACTGGGCGGATCCTACGATCTATGCAAGCAAATGTTGTAATATCACACGGTAGGGTCTCGGATTTGATAAATTTCCTTTTCACCATCAGCCACTTACCACCCGCCGTAAATGTGGTGGGTGTGTTGAGGTGTATTCATCGTATTCATAGATTCCGAGAACGAAGGCTATACGAGAGAAAGAACACGGAAAAGAGCAAGCCAACGGAACGACGCGTCCTTCACGAGCTCGAGTAGCTGAAGCGCACACCTGGGCAGGCAGAGGCAGGCACCCGCTAATCCGAACGTCGGACGGTGTGGCAGGAAATTAAAATCGACATATTTGTGTGCTATCGGGCGAACGATACTCCTCCGCTTGGGGATGCGATGCGAGCATGTGGTTCCGGGGAATGAGTGGCCCGAATCATGATACAACCTGTGCCTATATCTATAGTGCCGGGGGCGTCCGATGGCAACATGGCCACATTAGGGTGTTGCGGAAATGCAATCACTTTGCTGATCATTCGACGATGATATCCCCTCCCCCCCAACTCTCCCCTTGCTGACTGTTGAACTTCATCAGTTAGAAATGGGTCATTTTGATATATCGAGATTCTTAGGTTATGTCAATCATTACACCCTGAGCACACATATTCAAACTCCGGCAGCTGCTAGCAAACAAAAGTGATAATACTGACAGCCAATAACTTCGTTTGCCTCCGCTGAGGTGAAACGTACAACAGAGCATGGATTCAGCAATGATAGCAGTGGAATGAAAAATCACCAAAATAAGGGTAAAGTGAAACGAAAGCCAGAAAATGGGGCCGACGTTGATTGTGCTTACAATTGCTCTCAGCACTGGAGCTGTATTGAACGATCTTGAACTTTTCGAGGCTTTGGCAAAGGCTGCTTATAGGCGAGCGATTCGGTTTGCGAATTACAAACACATGTCAGTTCTATATTATATTGCAGTACAGATAGCTTAGCCGGAAAAGACACAATATAATCTGAGACAGCGAGTTCGAATCCCGTTGTTTTAAGGGTTATTTCAACGCATACAGAAAGAAATAATGAATTTTAACAGGCGCGTCAAACTTCCCCTCGTTTGATTCAAGCCAAACGAAGCGTAAATAACGAAATTGTATGCAATCTTGGACACGCCATACAACAATGTTCGCAATCTTCTTCATACATCAGACTAGATTCGGGCGTAACCTGGCTTAAATTTACATGAAATATCCCATTAATTTCTGCTAAATCTAGCGTTTACTTTATGTTCATTAGACAACGCAGAAAATAACAATTTTACTTACCATTTGCATTGGATTGTTCTATAGTAGTTTCACATGCATCACATTGGAAATGCATAGAGCATTGTCCACTTAGAAGCCATACGCAAAAAAATCACTCATATTTCTAAAATGAAATGACATCAGTCATAAACAAATTCTGTTTCACTTTCATAGAAAAATATCATTAACATTATACTCTCAATTTCTTATGTAACTCCGCACTTGCCCCGTGATACCCATGTGATAAACATAAGAGATACATTAAACTTAAAAATTAAAAAACAAATAGCTAATCGTAGGCTGGATTGTAGAATTTACGTCAAAAGTAATGGGAATTTAAAATAGATGGTGAGTTTTTTTTTAAATAATCATTTATTTGTACAGGCTCAATCGAATTAACTTTACAGAGCCAAATTTTCATACTTTTATACATCATTTATCTTAAAACTTAAGTTAGAGAATAGAGCCGATTACTCGCGGCCGTCTCGAGGTTAATAGGAATTACAAATTACGGATTGGAAAGAGGGTGGGGATTCAAAGTATGGTTTACATAACACATTAAATTTAAAATCTAAATTATCTAAACACTTATAACTATACAATTTATGGTATTCTTTTGACTTGAACATGTTTTTTGAAAAAGAAAACAAACACACACACATACACATATAAAAACTTAAAGTAAACATACAGGTTAAACTAACTACAATTTAAGGCTAATATTGGTCAAAAACACATAAATGAGTTTCATGTACTCCAAATCACGTACAGCTAAAATATCTCAGAATTGGCACATTGGGTTGTCTTATCCTCGAGCCCGAAGGGAATCATAAAGCTCAGATCTGACTCCACGATGTTCAGCACCAGACCAAATAACGTGATCTGCGTCCTGATAGCCTTGTCCATACTCACATCCATACCCCAAAACCAAGATTTCTTCGACACCTTTGGGATGATAGAAATGTTGCCATCGCCCCAAATCTCCTTTACTCTGATTGAGTGTTGACGAAAAATAGGAAATAAATCATTGAAGGCATTTATCGATCACAAATATCGCCTTCCATCGCGCTCTACCTTTGAAAACGAAGTCTGCTTTCTCATTGCCTAGAATTAAACAATGAGATGGGACTCATACAAAGTTGATTATAAAATAACACGAAGATAAAGCACTTAGAAGCTCTGAGAAAATACGAGGAGTGCTTTACCAGCCTCAATGAGCGGACAGCTTCTATAGAACTGAGACTATCCGTGAAAATGAAGTACTAATCCGGTGTTATTGAGGCAACAATTCCTAGGCGTAAAGTGTATTGCCGCTAATTCAGCAACGTATACGGAACAAGGAGCTCAGAAGTTTACAATTGGCGCTATAAATTTCATTAAATATCACCACAGCCTGCTGACTATGATCCGTCAGTGAAGAACGATTTAGTGGAATCAACTTGACCAAACTTTGCAGCAAATATTACCGGAGCAATCATAGGACACGTGCACGGAATCTCTACACCCAGATGTTAATGAAACCACATTGCCCTGTTATGGATCATGAGACGTATGTAAAGCAGACTTCCGGCAGCTTCCGGGGCTCCAGTTGTTCACTGTTCATCATAAATTTGATGCCCCGGAGGACGTGAGAAAGCAGAAGATGTCAAAGTTTGCGAAAAAATATATGATTTGGCTAACAATTTTCTCGTGTGGAAAGCGGGGCACCCCATTCGTGACAACTCGAACGGCCAATGGGCAGGTGTACCTATAAAGGAATGCCTCCAAAAGCGTCTACTTCCATTTTTGAGGTCACACGACGATCCTACGATTTTCTGGCCGGATTTAACCTCGTGCCATTACTCGAAAGAGGTTTTGGAGTGGCACAAGGCTAAGGAGGTCAATTTCGTGCCGAAACATCTCAACCCCTCGAGCGCACTGGAACTGCGGCCAATTAAAAAGGTACTGGGCCATCATGAAGCAAGCACTTTGAAAGCATCGTGAGGGAAGTGAAATCGAGGAAGATATGAACAAAAAATGGATTACCACGCAAAGAAAAGTTGGTCCAACTGTTATACAGGACATATGAGTAGTGTAAAGAAGAAGGTTCGTGCATTTGGGTATGGAATTGAAATTGAATAAAATAAACATGGGAAAATATTTATAACATGTTTTAATTTACTCCATAAATGTTTGAAGATGATTGGTTGAACGGGAGAATTTTGCCGAATATTTGTGTTTGTCGCAAATTGATTCCGTACGTATACCCATTACGTATTCGAAGACTTTAAACAGCTTCCGAGTCTGGTTTTTTACACCGCAATGCAAAAAGAACGCCGTGTCCAAATTTCCGCAGAAGTATTTGATTTGGCAGGCCATTTGTAGTTGTGGTCGAAAAACTAAAAGTTTAGTCTCTACCGGCACTATCAATAAGGATGTGCACGAGAAAAGAATGTCTGCAGAGGCTGTTGCTACCACTTATCAGAAGTCACGATTCTCCAGCTCTATTTTGGCCTGGTTTGACCTCTTGTCACTATGCGAAATCCGTCCTGGAATGGTATTATATGTGCAAATATGTGCCTAAAACAGCCAATCCACCGAACTGTCAAGAACTTTGCCCAATAGAGAAGTACTGGGCTCTAGTTTAGCGGAATCTCTTCGAAACGAAGAAAGCAAATTTTCAAGAGAAGGTACCGTACGGAACCTGATGGCAGGTTGTACCACAGAAAGTTCGAAAATTTTACAGAAAGAAGGATTTACATCTAGATCAACTGTTTTTAATGTAGATAGGGTAGAACGGCTTAAGCGTCCCGGACCCCATTCCAAGCATGGGGTTAACGTTAACCTACAACGCTCATATTTTGCAGTATGGTGCTTCAGGAGATGCTACTTCAATCAATGCTAGTGCTTAGTAAAATTTTCTAAAAATCGATCGAAATTGGTTTTATTAACCACATGGCTCTGTGAACGTAGATATGGCTGATTTTACCCCGATTCCCTTAATAGTTTTGTGTTAATCATAAATTTCTTTGGCCGGAGTTACTCAAGATTACGAAGAAGCCTGAGTCCTTTGTAAAGTTTGCTGAAAAATTGATTGGAATTGGTTTCGTTGTCCACAGCTCTGTGAACGAAGATATGGTCGATTTCACCTCGATTCCCCTATTTTTATTGTGGTGTTCAGAGATTGCTTTGTTCGGTGTGATTCAATAACAATAAAATAAGGCTAGTTCTATGTAAAACAATTAATTGGTGCTGGTTTCACTAACCGCACAGCTCGGTTAATGAAGAGCTAGCTGATTTTACCCTCATTTCCATAATATTTTTGTGTTATTCATAAATATCTCTCTTCGGTGTGACTCAAGATCAACGAAATAATGCTTGTTCTTTGAAAACATTTCTGGAGAATCGATTGGAGTTGATTTCGTTAACCACACGGCTCTGTGAACGAAGAAATTCCTGTTTTTCCCTGATGCCCCTAATATTTTCGTAAGGTTTGGAAATTTCTTCATTTTTGTATTATTCAGAAATTTAGCTGCTCGGTGTGACAAAAAAAGGCTAGTCCTAAGCAAAATTTGCCAAAAACGAAGCTAGTCCTAAGCAAAACTTCCTGGTTAATTGAATGGAGTTGATTTCATTGACCGCATTTCTCTGTGGCTTGTTTCTGCAGGTTGCTCGTCCACGAAGTTCATCGTTAACGGCTAAAAATGAAACAAAAAATTATCTCTACTGATTGCAAATTTTGATGATTAAATTTTTATTCAATTTACCAAACGGTCAACCAGCATCGGCAAGTATTCATACTTGTGTAGGTAAGGCAATTCCGGTCGGTATTGTTGCTCAATATCAGAATACAAAGCTTTTATTTTACTGGAGTCCAGCTTCTTTGAAGAGAGTGCAAGGCTGTTTATGAGCCGGGACTAATCTTATTTTGTTGCTGTTGAAACACACCGAATAAAATTTCTGAAAAATTAACGAAAATGTTATGGGAATCAAGGTAAAATATGGCTGATTTCACAGAGCCGTGCGGTTAATGAAACTAACTCCAATCGATTGACCAGAACATTTTACATAGGACTAGTCTTATTTTGTTGCTGTAGAAATAGACCGAACAAATAAATTTCTGAATCACACAAAAATACTAGGGAAATAGAGGTAAAATCAGCCTTATCTTACGTTCACAGAGCCGTGCGGTGAATGAAACTAACTCAATCGATTTTAGGCAATTTTGACATAGGACTAGTCTTATTTTGTTGATCGTTGAAGTCAACCCGAACAAAGCAATCTCTGAATAACCAAAAAATATTTGGAGAATCGGGGTGAAATCGACCATGTCGTCTTTCACAGAGGAGTGCGGTGAATGAAACCAATTCCAAACAATTTTTTAGCAATTTTTACAAAGGACTAGCTTTAATTTGTTGATCTTGAGTAACTCCGACCAAAAGAAATTTATGATAAACACAAAACTATTAGGGTAATCACGGTAAAATCAGACCATATCTACGTTCACAGAGTCGTGCGGTTAATGAAACCAGTTTCAATCGATTTCCTAGCAAATTTTACAAAGAATCAGCCTTATTGTATTGACCTTGAATAACACCGAGGAAAAAAAATGTGAAAAACATGAAAATATTAGGAGAATCAAGTTAAAATCAGCTATATCTTCATTCACAGAGCCGTGCGGTGAATGAAACCAACTTCAATCGATTTTCCTGGAAATTTTACATAAGATTAGCATCGCTTTGTTGATCTTGAGTCACACCAAGCAAAGACATTTTCTAAACAACAAGGAAATATTAGAGGAACAAGGCTAGAATGAGCTCATTTGCTCCCCAAGCAGTTCCAGTGCGGCCAATGAGACTCACGTTTATTAGATTCCTTGGAAATTTTCTTTAAGTTAAGGTTATTTTTTTTTCCTTGAAGCAACTTTATGTGGGACACCATTTATTGAATTTTCATTCATTTAGTTGCAGGCGTAGCAACGCTCGCACCGGGTTCAGCTAATGTCAAAATAAATACATAATTGGAGTCTTTTTAAGTTCACGATTAAAAAAAATGTAGAATGCATCAAATTTTAAGTTGATTAAATTTGAATCATCAAACCCAATCCTAGAACAGCGGTCGGTCAATGAGATAAGCCATGATGAAAAAGAATTAATTTAAAAACTACTACCTCACTCTAAAACGATGTTACCACATGATAACGACATGATAAAAGTTTTTATAAAAATCCAACAACCACTCGTTCGTCGCTCTCAATCACGAGATTTACCTGGCTCACAATTCACAAACCATCTGAAGTTCTCAGAAATTGATTCGATACCTCTCTCTAGATTAAATTTTCCTGAGCCCAACATCCGCTGGCGCTCACGTTCCTTTCTGCACCGGTATACATAAGTCAACGTTTGTCATCCCCCTTACGTCGCACCGTACGGAAATGAAATGATTCCTCTTCCGTCTCCTGATTTCCTCCGGGGACGAACGAATGTAGCAAAAGAAAAAGAAATAATGAAAGCAGAATCGACGACATTCGATTCCGTCGCTGCGAGAGCTAAACAGGGTGACTGGCTCTCGATATTCGAATCGATGTTTCCTGGAAGGATGCTTCAACTGGATTGAAAAAAAAAAAAGATACTACACCAATATAAGGGACTCTTACCCTCAGAAAACGAACGTAACATGCATGAAAAATGAAGCGTCAGTCCATTCCCCACCACTTCCGCACTGGAGGGAAGGATTAATATGGATCTGGGCGGCAAGAGGTTTTCACGTATTTAGAATTTCAAATGGGACGACGGACTGATTTTCGAATGTGTAACGATTCTGTGCGGTTTACGGTTGATCATCTGCGGGGAGCGAAAAAGGGAAACGTGCCAGGTTATTGCTTTTTCGGGGACAGAAGGCACGTCTCAAGCTTTGACTTGTTATCTCCAGTTGATTTGCAAGTAAATGTCTAGGAATTCAATTATAAAATGATAATTCGGGATCTTGATTGAATTGAAGAATTCCTACATGATACAAGGTCAACATTTCTCAACAAACGAAACGAATACATTGAACGAATCCAACCCCTTCAGACTGCCTACTTTGTAAACATACATTCCACATTCCATTCTAAGTGGAAGAGAAAGGTCGCGAACTATTGATTTTAGGTTTATCCGTTATTTAAGGCAACACTTATTCCGTCTCTCCTGCTATCTACATACACATGGCCAACTGTAAACGTTGAACAATACTCAACAGAAAGAAGAAAAATATTGACTTGATCGAAATAATCTAACCCTAACTCTAAGATTCTCGGCCTACGACGACTGCTACAAGTATGCAAGTGCGTGATTGTGTGCAATCTTGATCTCTTTACTAACTCACCTCGTCTTTTGCTCTCAGTTTTATTCGAGATCTCAGTTGGAGCGCTCAGAAGGCTTCTTTCTCACTTATGTTTTCCGCTTCTTAATCCATACATGTCATTTTTGTATATGTACATATATATATTAAAAAAATCCTTTTTTGATGGTTATGTATATTTCAGGTTTGCTTCTTTTTTTGGGATACACTCGTAATTCTTTTTTCGAGTTTTCCATAATTTATAAACTACTGTTACTGAATTTATCTTTTGTCTCCCCTGGTAGTCGTGTGCTACTTTTACCCATACTGTCACTATCTGTCTTTTTCATAGGTGTAAGGTTTTTTTCGTTTCGTTTCGGTTTTCGGTTTCCTTTTTCAGCACACCCACTCACGTTTGAAGCGTTGAAATGTGATTACCAATTTACTAATATATGATATTTTCTCTTTTTCCCCTTTTTTCTCGAACAAACCATGTCTCGTTTTCTTTTTCTCTACCCCCTCCCAAAAAAAAAAACGATCTGACACAATAAAAACAACCTCTTCACACCCACTCTCACATACTCACACAAACAACCGAAACTTCCGAACCGATAGATTCGATACGACGATGAAGACGAGGATGAAGGTCCCCAGCCGGATTCCACACTTGAGCAGGGAGTGCCAATCCCTGTTCGAATGCAGGGCAGCTTCCCTCCGGAATTGGCCTCCACGCCTCTCGAGGATATCGACACCTTTTACGCAAATCAGAGGGTAAGTATTGCCGGGGTGGGTCTAACTGAACCAATGAGGAACTTTTTAACTGAACGGAATAGGAATGGAATTTTGGATGCAATTTGCTGTTTTTTGCATTGAATGAGAAGCTTATCGATTGATTCGCGGCGTGTATTTCAGACAAAAGATTCTATTAAAAGCATTACATTAAGGGGAATGTCGCTAGAATACAAAAAAAAAACAATCGCCATCATGGGGTCTTGAAAACACAAATCTAAGAAACTAGAATGATATCACAGGCCACAGGCAAATCACTTGTTTGATGCATTGCAGCAAAAAAACTAGCTTAAGTTTGGCATTCGAAAGATTTGAAATTGAAATTGTGCCTTCGAGAATTCGGAAATGACGATACCAATCGGCTATGATTATTTTGGACTCTAGCGGTCTTCAACTTAAGAATGGTGACGAAGTTTACATTTCGAAAAATTAAAAGCTAAATAGCTACATAATAGTTGAATCCATGCAACCCTCATTTGATCATTCCCTGCTGCTTGACGATTGAGCAGTAAAGTTCGTTTTATCCCCTGCACTTCGATCTTCGTTTGGACCTTACTGCAGTGGTAATCCAACTTATGTCATTTTCGGTTATTGCCAGTGTGGAACTGGGTTCGCCCCAATGAGGTGTATACAGGTGTGGCAAAAAGAATGGTGTTTACCGGTATTAGTAACGAAAAATATGTATGCAATCCACGATTTCTGATTGTAAAACTCCAAAAACAAGCGAATGATAACAAAGCCAGCTGAGTTTTTGTCCGCATCCGTTTACTGCTCAAGAAGGCATTTTTTAGCCGAAACCTTTAAAAAACTATACCAAATACCGAAAATAAACATTCTGCCTTGTGATTTGCTGTTGTTGTGAATTGTTGTTTTTGGAAATTTACGTCACGCATGTTTACAAACAACAGGCTGTGCATCATCTGACGAACACAATGACAGTATTTTGCATTACACTAAAACAACTGAGCCACAAGCAGACTCCCCCTGTATAGACCTCCTTGGGTTGCCTTAGGTCCAGCTGTCAAAACATTATTATTTTATTCCGACCCAACATCGACGAGGTTCGCTCTCAACTTTTTTCGATGCCCAACCTGGATTGACCAATACACACAAACATGAACTGTCAAAATAAAATGTTTATGTTTATGTTTTGCATCAATACCATCATACTAACTCGACTTTTGATCGGTTTTCGTTTGGTAACTGCGAGTCAGAGTCAGACTTGACCCAGGTTTAAAACCGAGATGACATAAGATATCGTTGTGTAGTTTTTCGTTTCCCACACTATTCGGTAGTGTAGTGTTTCGATCTCTTTTCGGTCGTTTCTTCGTGCCGCCAAGCCGCTCGCTGCCCAGTTTTGGGCTTAAAGTCATTGAGGTCATAAGGTCGGCTCGGCAGAGGCCCTACGGCAAGACATCAACAAGAAGACATCAACTCGGCGGCGGGGGCAATTCATTATCGCCGGTGACCTTAACGTGAAGTACCAGGCCTGGAGTAACAACCGGAGGAACCCCAATGGTACCATCGTCCAGCATGGCTACACCACTACGTTCAGTCGCGATGAAAAACTTTTGACCGAAAACTGCCTTAAATCGAGTTTGACGTATGTTTCGTAGTCGATCAAAGTGCAGCCCTTGTGGTTTGTCAAAATACGATCGTACAAGAGCCTTGCACACTTTTTTTCGTGTGCCGGTTCCGATGTCAACTGGCTTTGTACGATTTGTATCTTTCCCTGGCAAAGATGTTCCGCACCGTTTGAAAGTTAGCGTTGAACCGTCTGGCCACATCTCGGTTCGAACGCATGTCAACACCTTGCTGCGTGGTTGACGATCCCTGGTTCCAGTTTTTTTCGTAGGTCCGCTGGTTCCTATCCACACTCAGGGTTTCCTAGTAGGATTTGAGCATTCGACTAACGGTTGTTTTCGTTCGGCATCTTCAGCACTTTAGCCCGCTTGGAATTCGACCACCTCGGATTTTCCAGGTGTTTGTGCACAATCATTTTTCTGACGTTATTTCTGAACGCGATCGACTACTTCGATCAAACTTGCACTTCTTGTTCTCTATAAGGTATGCGCACAGCAAAATCTAGCCATAGTTTATTAGTCACATCTTTTTTGTTTGTCAGTATAGAGATGTCATTGTGTGTGAGAACGTTTTTACATACACGGTAAAAAACGTCATGCCTAATTCAACTGTTCGTGCACTTGACTGTATTTGTCAAGCTGCACTTCTAGTTGAAGTGATATAGTGTTGATGTTCAAGTGTCTTTCTGTGTGCAATAAAGTGATCTTCTATAAAAATATGTTCAACGGACATCACGTTAAAGTTAGAAAATCTTTTGAATTGGCACCACTGTTCCCATCCGTTGAATTTGAGTTGTTTCGCCTTCCTTCACAACTGTCAACACATCCATGTAATCAAAGACACGACAATCAAGCGGTAATCAAACATTTCCACTACATATTTTTCGTATTCTAGAACATGAGTATTTTAAAGTTTTTACTGTACAGTGGAAATCAGTGAATTGTTATTTGTTTTCAGGTCACGGAATTGATCAATTCAGCAAAGATGTGCCTATCCACCTGTTAACTAAATTGGGTATTGCGACGGTGGAGGAGACTGCCGATCAAATTATTATTGTTTACAAACATCTTATGGTGAACCCTGGACCTGATGGTGTTCCATCCACGTTTTTGAAAACGTATATCACTAGCTTATTAGTCGTCTCTTCATCGTCTATTCTGCATGTCCCTCTCCAGTGGCATATTCCCATCCTGCTGGAAGTTTGCGCATATGTTTCCTGTCCATAAAAAGGAAGCAAACGATCCATGGATAACTATCGAGGTATTACATCGCTAAGTGCTGTATCAAAGCTTTTCGAGCTAGTTATTATGGAACCGTTGCACCCTCATTGCAAGCAGTATTTAAGTGCTGATTAACATGGGTTTACTTCTGGTCGCTCTACAACCACTAATCTGCTGTGCTGACTTCGTACATTATCGAAAGCATGACTGATCCAGGCTCCGACGGACGTTATATACACCGACCTATCTGCGGCTTTCGACAAGTTGAATCATGCCATTGCTGTTGCTAAACTCGATAGGCTTGGTGTAAGCGGTAATCTTCTGAGTTGGTTCCGCTCGTATATCACGGGTCGCCAATTAATGGTTGCCATGAGAGATTGCAGATCAGCTAGCCTTCTCCAGGTTTCTCCAAGGAAACCACCTGGGACCGTTGATTTTCATACTCTACTTCAATGAGCGTGCATCTGGTTATCGAAGGTCCTCGCTTATCGTATGCAGATGACCTCAAATCTTTTAACGAATCTACTCGATTGATGACTGCCACATTCTTCAACTTCAGCTGAATGCGTTATGCCAGTTGGTGCAATATGAACCGAATGATTGATCAAACCCTTC
>JASCZW010018888.1:0-14656 GCA_034211315.2 Aedes japonicus | reverse complement strand
TGCTGTGAGCTTTCGGAACGTGTACAATAAATGATTTGCGTCACCCACTTAATAGTTACTTATGCGATTTTACTACCTGTGCTTTTAAGAGTATAACAGAATTTCGGGCTCATCCCTTTTCACTTTCTCGCCAAGGAAAAAATCCATCAATTCTATCCATTTTCGACTCCAGATGCCTATAGGGCAGTATGATGGATACAGTATCACTGATCGTAAGGAACCGGCCCAGTTGTTTTTCAGAGTATATAAATGTAATCCTCTAATCTACTTTCCCTGGATTGCATTTCAACTTCGGTTACAGCCACCCGTGATGTTATATGTGGAGAGACGGTCATACATGCGACCGAATGGTGCCACGCCAAACCGTTCTTTTCAATTTATCTCGCAATTTTTCGAGGAAACTTTTGTTTTTACTTGGAGGTAATGTCTAGGGTTTTTTTTTCACCTAGGGCGAATCTACAATTGAGATTCTCTCCAGGCTCGCTCTCTTTCGTTCATAAACCAATCACCTTTACGTTTTTCATTCTACTATTTGTAAGTATGCTAGCCGGCACTGTTGTGTTTCTGATCTGTACTAAAGAATGCCTCGGAAATTTTATAATGGCGCTGTAATGAATGAAAGAGAGCGAGCCCGGAGAGAATCTCTCAATTGTAGATACGCCTAATGAACCTAGATATACATGGTGTCAAAGTTAGATGCGAAAACCAAAAAGTGATTTTCGGTCGTCTTGGCGCTTACGTCAACTATGCATCCCAGGGCAGTGGGGGTTACAAACAACGATATTTATAGATTTACGCGATCTCCAAACGGTCTGCCAAAGTCGATGACAAATGGCGGGGGGTATAAACAGTCATTTTTGCATGACGTAATTAATGGACGTTCCTTAATGATTTTTTGCGAATTCCTTGGGCCATAGAGCATAATTTTGCTTGACAAATAATACACAACTCATGCAATTAAGTTGTTGGGATTGAAAGCTCTTAATTAATACCTGGATAATACTGAGTTCGGAGCAGACGAACTAGAAATCCTTGCCGCTTAATGCTTGATTAACTCTAAGCAGAAGATTTCCTCGCTCTTAATAAATACATCATAAATACAATAAATACATGGCTCTGATGAACATTCACTTCACCAGCTGCTGTAACCATTCAAAGTGTGTATAGAATCAGTATTATTGTTATTATTCGTTTTAAAATCACGAGAATGCGCAAGCTAAATATTAAAGGGATGATGTTCCTGTATAAATATCTCAACTCCGGAATTCATCCTCATCAAACTTACATGTATTTATATGCATTATGATGGAAACCAATCATTTTAATCCGGAATCTCTTGATTAAGCGTATTTAAATAGATACAATGTAATTATTATGAAACAGTTACTCTCTGTCAGAAGAAATCGCTGGTTACTTGAAACTATTACTGCCGTACTAAGAAAAAACAGTCGTTAAAATATCCCATTATTGAGAAAACAACTATGAATTAACCCGAAACATAAGGACATTCACGCAACGTGCAGCCAGGTAGTGCCACCTATCTGTCACTAGTGAAAATATTATTGTATTGCTGCACAGCTACAGCCGTAGCTGCATAAGTCTGCAACAAGTCGGTTTTCGCACTTCAACTCTTGTTTAGTTATTTAAAAAAGATTCTTCAGGAACTAAGTATGTACAAACGCGTCAACAAACTAAGACCTCCATACGTTTTTCCACATTTAGAATGCAACCTGTATAAAACTTTCTGTTTCATGAGGAGTGTTAATTCTGCGGTGTGGAAGATTAATTCATTCAAAAACTGTTGCGTGACACTTTATGTCGCGTATCGATACATTACACGCACTGTTATTGAATTCAACTCATAACGCAAACCTACTACCATAAACCCACAAATCCTATTCTTGGAATTTGAAAAGATTGAAACTATACGTTTATTGCCTCTGCAATACCTATTAATTGGTAACACGATAGGATATTAATATAACAATATGTGCCAAATTTTCAATTTATCGCTGCGGAACATACGGGGATTAACCTATTCCCGGAGTGAAAAGCCATGTTGGCAGCGTCGCGGATACAAATTTCGTCAAAATAAAAAATATCGATGCTCAACTTGAAACATAAAAGTAAATTTAAGAAAATAGAAAGTATGTTTCGAACGAAAATATCAATTTTTGAATCAAATTCAAGGAATGTTAATTTCAACAAAACAGACATCGGGTAGGCGAATTTGAATGTTTTCCTCCCTCTCTTGACTCTGAATCCAAGCAAGCTTTGCGACGTTCGCAACCTGAGTCACATTAATTGGTAGGTTATATGATCGATTTTTGGAACCTGTTAGCATTCAAGCCAAATCCAGAACCAAAATAACCCAGATTCAATGAATTAAAAAGATACATTTTGAACGCAATTAGAAGAATCCGAATATAATTTAAAATCAATAATAATTATTTCTTGTATGCAAACTTTATGCGTTTAATCTTATCATTAATACATTCAGTAGCAAAAAAAGCCGAGCAAAATTGTTCAAGTTACTGTAACTTTGTCAGTTAATCTATATCTTTAGTTGAAACTTTCACCATACTATAAACAATGTATAGACCTCATGTGGTCAAAATTTTATGTTGATCAGGTTTATAAATATTAAGTTTCCATTATATTGGCGTCGAAAAAATATGTTTTGTGGAAAACAGCGAAAATGGGTTAAAAATAAATTATACCTACGCCATTTTTATATATTGCAACAAAGCTTCTTACCGTTTAAACTATACTGTTCAGTTCCTTGTACGTTTTAAATCCGAACTTCAGAGAGTACCTTTATTTGAAATTTAAAAAATATTTCAAATGTCTGTAAGAGTGTGCTACATAAATAAAATGTCTGCTATATATCTGCACCGTTAAAAAGGTCTGTAACAAAAAATGAAAAGTCTGCAAATTTACAGATATGTCTGTGAATATGGCATCCCTGGAATCATGTACGACAAAGTTGTGAAATGTCAGGTAAAACCGGTTATGAAACGTTATTCAAGCGCAGTGCCAGTAGATTATGAGCAGACATTATTAGAGGCCGTGTGGCAAATTGACATATTGAAGTTTGATGTTCCGGAGTCTGAAGTCGAGTTATTAGTACGAGACACTGAAGAAGATGTCTGCACATTGTAGACATTATACGCGTATCTGTCAAGATAAGCAAAGGTAGTTGGAATTAAATGGAAAATACTAATTTTTCTTCTCATTTCTAGTTGCTTGAAACTTGTCAACAATTTGTTTGCTACCCTAATATTCCGCACCCAACCTTCTAGCAACCGGGTAACCGTGAAAAAATGTGCCCAAATGTTGGGGGAATCTCTGAAAGGCGGATAATAAAAGTACATTTCAGATAATTATAAATCGTTCAATGGTGCATTTGAGACCTCCCTTGCTCACATATGAAATCTGTGATTGGAAGAACCGAGCATTTAGTAAATTTAAAAACAAAATTATAAGGCAAAAACACTATCACTTTTTTTTTTGCGTTATTTTCAACTGTGTACAATTGTTAAAGGACAATTCTTGTTAATTTAATTAATACGCGGGAAAATGTCTGACCAATTGATGTAAACATCTTGAAGATCTGACGACCAATAATTATGTCTCAAGCGTTTAATTTGTTATGATATTTCTTTACCGTCATTATTTTCAGATATCCATTTGACACCATACCCGTGCAGTGTGAACCAATCCAATAGCTTTTTAACGTAGGACTTCGTTTTTGTTTTCTAAACTGAGGTACAATAAAGAAAAATCCTGTTAAGAGTGACCATCAAACTTATGAAAGTAACGCAAATATAAGGTGATGTCTTATAATTTCATTTTGCATAGTAAATTTTCTTAATGCCAATTATTTTCCTATCACAGACTTCAACTGTAATGGATAAAGATCTCACATGCAGCAGTGAACGATTTAACAAGGGGTGCACTTTCGTAGATTTTAACGGTGAAACCACAGAAAATTGGGATTCTAATGAAAAATATTTAAGAGTAAGCAACTACAATCAATCATAATAGCATATTCATTTAACTAATCATGTAATTGCTGTTGCATGAATCGCGTAATCAATTATAATGTTTGATATTGGAAATATTATTTTATCAACATGCAGCCCTAGGAGTGGACAGCAATTTCTGCCATTTGTGACGTGAAAATAGTGATAGATCCGTAAGAACACGGCAGGTTGTAGAAAGGTTTCCTCTGAGGTTGTTAAAGTAAATGACGACGAGAGAAACATGACCGTGTATCATTAGAAATTGTGTCTTTCAAACAACTCTAATTGGAAATTGATTTCTTTCACATGTAGCCTTTAGGAAGAGTGAACAGACAGAAGTGTCAAAGTGTAACAGGGTTACATGTTGATGAGAAGGAAATTTCAATTTCAAACATCATGATAGCCTAGTCATTTTATTTCATGTGGCATGTTCATGAAAGTTTAATAACTAGTTTCAACTGAAAGCGACTGACATTTTCACGGAAATTAAGAGATATTTTCGTGGAAGATTATGAACAAAAAGTGCAATCAACTTATTAAAAATAAGTTCTTATCCTATCAACGGCACAGCAGCGAGGCCCTTGCTGTTGAGTTTTATTGCGTAAAGGGCCGTAAAGCTCGCTCACCAAGGATTCCGAGCAACACGGAAACCTACTGCAAGTTGTGAAGTACCATCGAAAAATTAAGCCGATGAAGTATTAAAGTCTGAGTAAAATATGTTTATTTTTTTCTATTTCAGATGTTTTGAATTATTATGTTCAGAGTAAATTGTCTAGAAAAGAGATTTTCTTCCGAGCATATTTTATTTTGCAGAGCCTTTGGTCAGCTTACATTTCTTTTTAGGCGATCTTACTTCTTCACTCGATGTTTCCGTGGAAATGTTCAATGTTTAATTGTTTGATGAATTTTGTGCAAAATTTAGAAGTGGATTTTATCAGGGACATAACCGCGTTGTTCACGTAGAACCAGCATTAAACAACTAGCTAAAAGAAAATGATGACTGTGATAGGAAATCATCACGTGCCAGCAAACAGCGGTCAGCGAATGCAAAAACCAAACTTGAAACAATTTATTTAGTTATTGGTTATGTTCAACACTGAATCATTTTATGAAATATTTGTTACACGCAACAAATCTGCTATCCGCAACTAGGAAACCTCCATTCTCTACTGTAAATGTGTGCACATGGTTGGTCTGCCGGGCTGCAGTTCGGCTCGAATTATCCGTTATAGAATTTCGTTCGTTGGTTGTTCAACGCGCTTTTTCATAGACTCCGTGAAGTAACGTTTAAAGCAATGCCATGTTCATCCGGGGCGCCTTAATGGAAATTTCAAACAGCACATGAGAAAAATTCAACCAAACACACTCTTTAGTTGGCAAACTGATTTGTACATTTGGCCAGTTCCATTATTTCGTTGCAATTTGTGTCTCTATGAAGATATATGATGAAATACGGATTTGCATGTTCTGTTGTCAGTTGATCTTGGTTCCTGGTTTTGGAATGTGGCATACGGCAAACAACGTCAGATCTTCCGTAACATCCCAAAATCCTTTTTCCAAAAAAACGAAAAACTGCGCCTAGCCTAAAAAACCAAATAAGAACCCCCACATGCAGCATATTTTTCAAAATTGTTGCATCCGACATGGTAGCCGCATGAGGACCGTTTGCTTCTATTATGTACCCATCACAACAAACGATTGAAAATGGTTTCAACAGGTTATCGTTCTTATGCAAACTGTATGATTTGCGCTGGAATGAAAAATTGCTGCTTTTTTGTACATAAATATATGTTTCAACAACAGATGACGATTGCTTCTTGTCTGTGCGCTAGTACACCCTTGTTTCCGTGTATCGCATCTGGGATCATAAGATTTCTTCTCATCTCGTCTTCCCGGTTAATATGATCGAACCCTAGATGCTGGGGTACAAATTCAGCTAATAAGCATTTTCCGGCTACATTAAGGAGTCGTGCTTTTTTTTTGATGCACCACTACGAAGTTTTGCAAGATATATGTCCAAAGCCGTACTTGGAATGTTACAACTGTTGGTAAGGGACGGGATTTTTTCTAGGATTTGTTCAAACTGTTGTCTATCAAATCCTACCAAACAATATAGCTCATTAGGGTCGATTTCCATCATGTTTTCAAAATCTAATCCGTTGCTCTGCAACGCTGCTCTAAAAACATCAAACATATATTTTATATGTGTGCTTTCAAACTCGTGGATAAGGTTGGGAGAATCTAACAATTCTTCCCATTCGTTTCCTCTTAAGTGCTTTTGACACACTCTAGCGTTTTGTGGAACATATTAGTAATGATGGATTAGCAAAACTTTTTAATCCCAGATGGAATTCGACATCTTGTTGCGTTGGGAGAATCATTGAAAATGTAACCGATTATTTGTATTTGGTCCTCGTGAATACTCGTCAAGCTTTAGGAATCCCACTTTTCCATCATGTACATTTTCAGCATGAGTATTTCGGTTGGCTCTCACTCAGCAAGCATGACAAAGATATTCCTCGTTGTTCAAAACAATCTATGAATAAAAGGTTCAACTAGGCAACATATAGGGTTATGCTCCGATAGCCGAAGTGTCTTTTGTCACATGGTGAAGTGAGAAAAGTTACTTCCTGGTCAAATGACTCCCTGTACAAATCAAATGGAGAGTCACTCCCATTAGTTCGAGTAGTTACCAATCAATCTAATGGAGCTTCGTTTCGATAGAATACACAACGTGAGTTCCAAGGTACAAAGAGTACATATCTGAATTGTCATCGAATCAGTTAACACAGATAACGATAACCTTCAAATGAGAGAGTGGAATGTTATACGAACTCTAAACTCTGAACTCTAAACATACACGGAAGAAACAAACTGCCCAAAATTGAGTATTTTTATACTTAAAATTGAGTACTGTTGTTGAAATGGAGAGGTGCCTAAATTTGATTCTGCACATTAAGTAAACATTACTCAATGGGTGAGTACTTCATGACAACTCATTTTTGAGTAAAAATTTAAGTCATTTGTATACTTTTATTATTTGACGTATATCAGATTTAAATACCGAAAAACAATAAATATGTTACGGTTCTAAACTACCCGTTATTGTTAAAAATCGCGTAAATTAAGAAAAAACACGAAATTCATAAAATTATCAAGAAAATTTATGTTTTTATTCTATCATCACGAGAAAGGCACTTTATTTTAAATGTTGTAAAACATTTGCTAACTAACCGTGCGGAAAAGTGGTCATATTTTGGTTTTTAAAGTTTAATTGCATTAGGTTAAATTTACCCCACCATAAACTTTGGACTCAAATTACTCAAATTTGAGTACTATGGCATATACTCAAATTTGGCTTCCCGCACGGAACTCCAGAAATGAACCTAATTTTGGGTACTTTGTTGCTTCCGTGAACGCACCCTGTGTGGTTGTTGTTTTTCTGATCCATGAAATTAAATACACAGATGGTTATGTATTAGTTATGTCTGTTGAATACATACACATTAAAAGTTTGTTGAAGTTTGAAAATATATTAACAGAATTAAACCAATACCGATTGTGGTGGCTATTTTTTTTTGAGCAAATATCTGGAATGTCACAAATAAAAACGAAAAGGTGAGATATGTCAGTGACATATCTGCAAAGTCGACGTAGGACTGCTGCTTGTTGATGTGGAGGAATTGTAATAGAATTAATAAATATCTACTATATTTTGTTCAGTCTAAAGACTCATCAAACCATCTGTTATTAGTTTGAAGTTTTCCACGAAAATTAATATACTCAACTCCTTTATAACTTTTGAAGTGGCCCTAAAAGAGCCGTTAGGTATTCAGTTATTCAAGCTGTTCCTGGAATGATCCGAGTAGATTGTCGAGTACCGGTAATTGTCGAGTACCGGTAATTGTCGAGTACCAGATGATGATTTGGTAGACAGTCAGAATGGGTGGTCGTTGTTGTTGGTTCTGTTCCATGGAAGAAAAGCATATAATATTAGTCTTTAGGTGTTTTAGGAGCGTTAATATTGTGTATGAAAATCTTGAATTCAACTCGTTAGAACTCCTCAAGTGGCCCTGAAAGAGGCCGTTTGGTATTTTGTCGTTTGTTGTTTATGGTCCGATGTAGTACAGACAATGGTCCAGTGCTAGGTGATGGTTGGTTGTCGAATGGATCGATGTTGTCATTCCAGTTCATGTTCCACAATATCTGCTACCTGTTGATTTAATGGTTCGGGTGCTTCGAATGCGAGTACAGACAACATAGGTCTATGATACGAAAAATATGAACAATAACGTCTGCACTCTACGCCGATATTTTTAACAAACGTTAATCTATACAAGAACCACCAAGTGTGGTTGCTTCATTCCGAAGGTTTGCTAAAGTAAATTTTAAATGTTTTTGCATAAAATCTAGAAAATCTATGTTTTAATGTTTGGAAACGTCAATGTTAAAGTCTCCGGCCAACACAACTGGCGTATCTTGCGCAGCATACCTGAACAACTTGCGAATCAAGAACAATTTTAAATTCTTGGTAGTTGTTCCTGGTGAAATGTACACCACAACCAGCAGAACTTCAGTGTCCATTACTGATATATTAGCTGCACAAATGTCCTCAACGTTATCGACAACGCAGAACATCTCGTCATGATGTTCACTGAGCTGTTGGATCTTGTGGGTAGCAGCCATAGTGGTAGCCTTGTCCTGCTGATATATTGCTACACCACCTGCTCTCAAGTTGCAGCGTTTGAACTGAACGATGTAGTGGTAGCCTTCAATATCGACTAAGGAGTCATTGTCTAGCCAAGTCTCACTCAGTGCGAGGAATTCCACGCTTGCCAAAATCCGATCTGAGGCGATATCCATCACGTGAGCGTTCAAACTTTGAACATTGATGCTCATCAACATGGTGGCAGAACCCTTGCTTTCCAAAACTTGGTATAGTTTATCCCCAAGTGTTTTTTTTTGACGTAGACTACGTCTTACGGCAAGGGTAGGGTGTCAAATGAAAATCTAAAATTTTGCGACCGTCACGAAAAACCGTACGTTTTGTACGCGAATAACTCAAATAATCCACAATAGATTTACATGATTTCTTCTTCAATCGGTCGGAAATTTTACCGCGCTCCAATTCAATTGTCAAACATTTTTCTCAATCAATAGTAAACTATTGAAAATAACGCAAATATAAGGTGATGTCTTATAATGTCATTTTGCAGAGTAAATTTACCAAATTTCCTATCACAGATTTCATATCGAAGCAAGGAACGTCTTGCATCATCTTCTTCTTCTTTGTGTTAGAGAGAGACTTTAACCAATCATGTCATTCGTCTCTCCATGTACGTCTCGCAAGCAGCTGAGAACGGCAAATGCACACTTAGGAAAATTTTGCCTCAGTCGTTTGGCAGCATTGAAGCTGTGCGGAGGGAGCGCAGGAGCTGGTCGCAGGGAGCTGGTCGCTGGGAGCCGGTCGCTGGGAGCTGGTTGCTGGGAGCCGGTCGCTGGGAGCTGGTCGCAGGGAGCTGCTTCAAGGCTCCACCAAACTGCAGCGTTTTCGAAGTCGCGGCGAAACAATCGCCACGAAGAGGTAATATGGCGGCATGCACAAAACCGACGCGATTGTGCGCCCTCATAATCCGCCATTTTGCCTCATCGCGACGATCGCTGTTTGGGAGAGCCTTGTTACTTACCACCACCAGCTGCTACGTGGCCATCAGCTGCCTCTGCACCAGCTCCGCTGCCGTACAAATGAAGGCTCCACCAAACTGCAGCAATTTTTTGCCACCGCGGCAGTGAAATCGCGGTGGAAAAATCGCCGCTGTGAGATTACATGGCAGCTTATGGGAGCGCACAAACCGACGCGATGCGTTTTTAATTTGTTTTCCCTTCGTCGCATACCTTAAACCACACAAATTTCCTATCACGGACACCATTTTCGATGTAGAACATAATATTCCGAACCAACATTCTCTGTAAATTCCAATTAGTAGTGTTATAAACAGTTGTTCTGTTGTGTTAACGATTCGCTTAAAGAGCGAACATACGGGAAATCCTCCGAAACGACCGTGCACCGATGCCGAGCGAGCTCGTAGTTATCGGGCGAAATTGAAAGCAGCAAGAGGTAATGCGTTGCCAACAACTAGTTGGGACGCTGGAGAAGGTCCTTCAACTCGAGGTAGGAAATTAATATTTATTAAATTTAAGGGATCATGCTGAATCATTCTTGATGACAGTCATTACCTCTACATTTAAAATTGATATAAATCAGAGTCGCTACTACTTTCTTGCTGTGAGGATTTTGATAGAGTTCGATTCGATGTTCATTCACTAACAATCGAGATTTATCAATTTGAAATAGCAAGTTGAGTTTGCGAGAGCGAGATAAAAGATAGGAAAACATACATGGAGCAGCGATTCACCTTAAATCAATTTAACAAAGAGCATGTCATCATAGCAATTGAATATCTCTCTATGTTATTGCTCCCTGTCTTAATAAATTTTAACATAGTATTAATTGTATTCTGGTGATGACATGCGCCGCGTGCTTATACATCATATGAACCTTCAAATGATATCGATACAACTAAAGCGCTGAACATGTTTTAATGCGTGATTATTTTCTCAGGTGTGTATTTTATATTTATAAGAATTTATCATATATTAACCAACCTTTTCTCCCATACCCATTGCAAAGAATAATGATATTTTATAAAACTCACTCTCTTTCTTCTTACTTAAAATGTGTCTTTATTTGTTGTTTCATTCAATGTTTACATTTAATTATTACATATCAATTGTCTAGCCGAAGAGGCTCTTCATCTTTGTTCTTCTTTGTGTTTGTTTGTGGTGTGTTTGTTAATTTGTTATTCTAATGTACATATCATCCCCTATGGGGATTGGTTTGTTTAATTTAAATAATTTGATAACCTACCTAACTACAATAACTACAATTTTAAAAACCTAGGGAAGGGGTACCAGGTCCCGGATGACTTGGTGGTCTGATAGGTGGCAACGTGTCCTGTACCTATTGATAGTCTCACTAAAACGATCTTCGAGTGTTTTAATCTCGGCCAGACGGTGGATCTCATTATTTCTCGTCCGCGGAGGTGTGTTCAGGATTATCCTGAGAAACTTGTTTTGAACCCGCTGTAGTTTCAGGTGGTGTGTTTTAGCACAGCTCTCCCAGATCGGCATGCCGTACTCGATAACCGGGAGAATGATCTGTTTATAGATAGCAAGCTTGTTCTTCAGGGACAATGTAGAGTTTCTGTGTAGCAATGGGTACATAAGCTTCAACAGAACGTTACACTTTGTGACAGTCTTGTCAACCTGTTCCCTGAAGTTCAGCTTGCTATCTAGAAGTCACGCCAAGATAGATGGCTGAATTGGTCCATTCCACCGTTGTGCCTTTTAGACGAATTTTAACATCCTCAGCCGGAACAAGTCTGGGCGATTTCGAGTGTGGGAAGAGGATGACCTGGGTCTTTGCTGCATTGATGCAGATCTTCCAGTCTGTGAGATACTTCAACAGAACATTCAGGCTTCGCTGCAGTTTCGATGCGATCGCTCTCACTACCCTACCATTGTGGACGACTGCGGTATCATCGGCGAACAGCGACAGAGATCCGTTTTCAGGGAGTGGGGGTATGTCCGAGGTGAACAGGTTAAACAGAAGTGGACCTAGTATGCTTCCCTGCGGAACACCGGCGGAAACCTCCTGCGCATCAGAAACTGCACCATGCAGCAAAACACTGAATGTTCTGTTTGATAAGTAGCTTTTTACCATCTTCACCAGAAAGACTGGAAGATTGAACCGATGCAGCTTGTACACCAGGCCATCATGCCAGACGTTGTCAAACGCCTTTTCCACGTCAAGAAGGGCCATGGCAGATGTTTTCGAAACCGACTTGTTTCGCCTGAGGATGTTAGTGACTCGATTCAGTTGATGTACCGTTGATCCACCGCGTCGAAAGCCAAACTGTACATCAAGCAGAATGTTGAGTTCGTCTGTAGACGCAAGGAGCCGACGGTAAATTGCTTTCTCGAAGAGTTTTGATACTCTCGAGAGAAGGCTGATGGGTCGATAGCTCTTGGAACATGAAGGATCTTTCCCAGGTTTCCGGATGGGTATGACTTTAGCTGACTTCCAGCACGAGGGGATGTAGCTAAGGCAGAGGCATTGACTAAAAATTAATGCTAGATGTTCGTAAAATTGGGAACTCAAGTGCTTGAGTTCCAAATTCAAAATTTTGTCGAAACCTGGGGCCTTCATGTTCTTTGACGTTTTGATATAGGTCGACAGTTCGTCAGCTGTGACTTCTAGTTCCTCCGAAAAATCATTGGGATATAGATGGATGTTATTCGCATGCTCGTTAACGGCAGCTTCGTGAGGACTGACGATGTTCTGTCCAAGATTGTGTGAGCTGACAAAATGTCGACCTATCTCAGCAGCCTTCTCAGCGGGAGTAATCAAACGATCCTTAGAGTCATTATTGTCTAGTGGGATCAACGGTGGAATGGGCCTAGGCTTGGTTTTTAAAATTTTTGTTAATTTCCAGAACGGCTTAGCACAATCTGGGAGGGCGCGGATTTTGTTAGCAAAATTATTGTTTCTGAGATCCACCATTCTGGCCTTAACTCTCTTTCTTCTGCGAGATCTAATATATTTATATATATTTCAATTTCCTTAACGTTTAAGCCATAATGGATTCCCTAATTTACCTGACATTCGCATAGTAAAATGAATAATAATTTCACAAGAAAACCATAGACCATATTTTAGGTACCTTATATTCCCAACTATGGCCAAATGTATTCATCACATAGTAAAATGTAGATTATAAAAGTTTTCAATGGAAAAGTAAGAGTGAGCGGTTGTGTATTTTTCGAAGGGCTTATTCATACCAATACCTATATAACTAAATGAATATAGTGGGAATTTTAATGTTTTGAAATGGAATGGCCGATTGATCACATGAGAAAGTCATTTAAATGTTATAAAGTAGCTTTATATTCCGTATAGTATACCGAATATAGCCGAATGCCCGAAGCGATAATATAAATAAATGCCCGGAGCGATGAAATAAACAAACTTTACTGAAATTCGTTCGAACAAGTATCTTTAATGATATCCTTCGAAAGTTTTCGACTCAATAATGTTAGTTGGTGACTTTTCATGGTCCAGTACAGCAAACGCCTTATTAAGCATGTCTTAGCAAAGGTATAACTAGTTGAATATCGTTACTAGCTAAATTATTGTATGAGTTATAGTTAAAACTGTAATCGTGCGCTACATAATCGACAGAGCCAAGGAAATATACCCTATATACTTATATATAACCTTACAACAACTGCAAGATAATTTTTGTTATATTCTGTTTGATAAAACTTCCTAAACTTTGAACATTTTAAGAGATGCTTACACATTTGAAAATGTTGCAATTGATTATTGTGTTTTCATAACAATCACTAAACCTGCCGGATATTTTCTAATAACGAATTTTATCGTTATTTGAATTCTAGAGTATTTCAATGTTTATTATTACCCTTGAAATACAGAATTGCTAAAATTGCCTAAATTCTAATTCTTTGAATCTTTGAAGTTGAATTATGCAAAGGCATGCTAAAACTCAGATTGTATACAAATGATCCGAATGGTATGGTATTTAAATGGTGAATGTTGAAAAAGGAGACAAGGTATCAGTCAAAATATATGTTTGTATGTACGTATTATAGAATTTCCTCCACTGCCTGTCGTTACTGAAATCCCCAAACGATGCAAAACATTGTTGATGGTTCCGGCGATGGTGAGAATTCCAAGATGAAGGCCATTCAGGCACAGTATGACATACGAATAAACATTTAGTAATGTTAAGTGATTATGATTATAAGAATGAGCAAAACTATCATTAATTAAATAATTTTATATTCCCTAACAGATCCTTAACTATCTTCTAGGCCTTAAAGATAGTCCATCGTAAAACGTGCAACCGTGACCGTGTCATCATTTAAACCAAAAGGCCCTTTTCAGGGCCACCAAAGAGTTATAAAGAGTGTACAAGATAATTTTCCTACATACTGACTTCATAAAACTTCAGGGCCACTAAATAATATCTCAAGAGCGTACAATAGAATTTTCTTACTTACTGGCTTCAAAACGCTGGTCTAATGTCCCATAAGAGCAGCACCCGTCATATTGTGACTTAAACTGCTTCTATCGGTAATGGTAAGCGACCTCGCACGAATAATTGAAACCTACGCTAATAATAACCACACAGAATTTCCCTGACAATATAATGCATCACTTGGTTTAACGTAGTCTACGTCAACCGGTCGTGTCTTGTACACAACCCCACTCATTTTTTTTTTACGAATTCATTTATTTGTACAGGCTCAATCGAATCAACTTTACAGAGCCAAGTTTTCATGTTTATATACATCAGTTATCTTAGAACTAAGGTTAAGGGGATAGAACCGATTACTCGCGGTCGTCTCGAGGTTAATAGAATAACAACTTTAGGATGGGAAAATTAGGGTGGAAATTTTGAACAAAGCATAAGGAACAATGGTTTTCTTATATCTAGAACTTCAAATTACAATTTTTTAATTGAACGTTTTGAATTTAAAAAAAAAAA
>JASCZW010018887.1:0-14659 GCA_034211315.2 Aedes japonicus | reverse complement strand
CATTTAACTTTTAGAGTGTATCTAAATATCAACACAGCTTTCAAGTTTGTTCTGAATTTTCATTCGTTTTAGACTCGTGGTAATCGTGGACGCCAAAAGAGGGCCTCGTGATGAGTCTGTTTTTGAATCAATTTAGACTAACGGGTGTTTCGATCAAAATTTGGTCGACTTAAACTTGACGCATTTTCTTTGATCGTGCATTAAACAAATTTACATAATGCCTCTATTTTGATTTTGAGATTAGCACTTCAGTTATCAAAATGTCGTCGAACGAAGGGAAGCAACGCATCAAAATTTTGAACGTGCATGGCGATAATCCTAACTGCTCTCACGTCAAGTTGGCGAAATTGTTGAATGTAGCTAAATCAACTGTTACCAACGTATTAAAAGTGTTCGGTGAACGTTTGTCGACAGCCAGGAAAGCTGGATTGGGGGGAAAGCGAAAGCCAGAGGCCACAGCGGCAACAAAAAGAGTTGCCCGCTGTCTCGAGCGGATCCCCAACCTCTCCGTCCGAGATGTCGCTAAGAAGCTGTAGACGCGCCTTCAAACCGTGGATAGAGTTAAAAAAAGAGCTGGACTGTGGACTTACAAGAAAGTGGTGACTCCAAATCGCGACGACAAACAAAACACGTCGGCCAGAGCACGATCGCGAAAGTTGTACACAACGATGCTGACGAAGTTTGATTGCGTGGTACAGGACGATTAAACTTACGTCAAGGCAGACTTTAAACAGCTTCCTGGACAGGAATTTTACACGGCAACTGGACGGGGAAAGGTGGTAGATATTTTCAAGTACATTAAACTGTCGAAGTTCGCGAAGAAATATCTGATGTGGCCATCTGTACCTGTGGATTGAAGAGTAACGTTTGCATTGCGACAGGAACCGTCAACCAGGAAATTTATCCGAGCGAGTGCCTACAAAAACGTCTACTGCCTTTCCTGAAGCAACACAATTGTTCCAAAAGTTTCAAAAGGAACACTTACGGAGTTCCAGTCAACTAAAATAAAAACAACAGGAAGTAATGTGCGAAATCTCACCTGTTTCAGCCATGTAGCCAGATATTTTAAACCGATTGGTTTTTAACAGGATTAACTAAGCCAGCAAAAAATGATTCACATGCCAATGTCAAGCACTGTTTTATTCCTTTATTGAGATCGTTGGACCGAGAAGATGACAAAAACGGTACTCGGATCGATGGATTTTGAAATTCCCGACTTTTTCCCGCTTATTTCCCGATGATTTTGGATTAACACAAATGTTAAAGATATGCCAAACAGGAATTACATTGAAAATTGAAATTCCTGCAAGCTTCTTATTTTTATTACCATGTACTTGACTGACAAGAATTTCCACTCACCCTGTACAGTTTTCTTGTAAAAGCATTCTAATTTATCTGTATACCTTTTGTACAATACACTGGTATATTACATCGATTTTGCCACATTCAGTCGTTCAGGTAATCTGTTCAGCTAATTCAGATGACCAAAAAGTTGAGGAAATCGAGAATCTCACGAATGTGTATAGCATTATGAATCGATCAATAATGTAGCATTTGCTTCAAAATAAATAGATCGTCATATGTACACGATTTTGTAAATTTTATCTGAATTTATGACATATTTGGAGCATTTATCGTATGACGGGACTAAGCATACATTACCTACCAATACTCTAGATGTGCGAGTCCGTTGTGATTCGATTTGTGCACTAAAGTTTTCTCTAAGGAACGGATTTCAAGGCAAATGTCGAATGATTAAACGACGTATGATAAAAGGTGGAAGGATTGGTAACGGAAAGAGAGTCGAGTTATATGTAGGCATGAGTTGAGCATGAATATGATTGATCGTCCGAGGTTGCTACTTCGTTATTGCCAGATCAGCTGTAATTACACTTGATACTTGATTTGTTGGGAGCCGAGAAATACTCTGCACTTCCACAAGAAATAACTGGGATATTGTATAAAAAAATTGGGTTTGTTTTGGTACACGATGGGCTGGATTTTTGTTTATATTTGTTTTCAGATTATTGTCCACTTAGTTGGTTCTAAAACGATGCACAAATATATATATTGAAATATTGGTACTGATTTAAACCAACGGTACGATGCTGTTAGGACAACTCACAAGGAGTGATGATAGTTTCTCAATGTGAAGACAAGATTATTTAAAACTTTCGAGAACCAAATTAGACCAATTTAAACACACAGTAAGGATACTGCTAAGACCTCTCACATTTTTAGTTTAAATAACGCTTAAGACCCGATTTGATCTTACTTAACCCTTTCAGGCCTAATTTTTTCCACGCGTTATTATAAAGGCAATTTGAGATGTGCTATGTCATCCAATCTGTCCTGGAGTTTAGAACTTAAGATCTACAGTTGAAACAGTAGTTTTGCCCACTATATAAAGTTACGGTATGTATTCAGTCATATTGAAATAATATCCTAGAAGATCAACTAACATAGTGAGATAATCTTGGGATATTCTATGCCAAACAAACTGCCCTGAAGTTCAGCACTTAACATCCACTGTTATAACAGCAGCTTATAACGCTATACAAAGTTACGACATAAGTTCAATCATATTCCACGAATGTCCAGGAAGACCGACAGAAGCTATGAGATAATCTTGGGATATACAATGTCATCCAAACTGTCTTGGAGTTCAGAGTTCACCTTAAGTACGAAATGAATTCAATCATATTAGATGAACGCCCAGGAAGACCAACAGATGACATCATGAAAAAATCTTGGGATATTCTATGTCAAACAAACTGTCTTGAAGTTAAGAACTTAACATTTACCGATGTCATAGTAGTTTTATCCACTACAAAATGTGATGATATGTATTCAAACATATTCAACATATTCCAAGATATTCTATGAATATGTTTCAATACACATCGTAACTACACAGGTAACCAATTAGCATAAGGATATGCAGTGAATCAACGCTAAATCCGCATTTCAAATGCTACAAGCATTATATTGGCATTATATCAGCATCTTGAATACTGTCCGTTGTTAGGTTTAATTTCAAATGCTTTTGAAATGCTTTTGGCTTATAATAAGCATTTCGAATGCGAATTAATTAAGCGTTATCAAAGAATTGCAGTAAAGCAGCCGTATATTGGGCCAAATACGGCATTTATGTTGCATTTCAGGTGGCTCCATTGCTTAATAGGCTGCCGTAAAGACGCTTTGGAACTGCTTATTGGTTACTTGGGAATGCATAGCCCAGTAAGCTTTTGTTACAACTATAGGTCTTATATTCTGATCTCAAGGATAGTTTGGATGACCTAGAACATGTCTTATTACTTTATAATGTTTGTTGACCTTCAAGAATATTAATTGAATGTGTTTTAATATTTATTGAAACTTGTTATAGCCTAAAAATTTCTATTGAAACTATATATCTTAAGTTCTGAAGGATGACCTAGACCATCCCAAAATTAACTTCAGATGTATTTTTACGTTCGAAAATATTTACTAAATATGCTTGAATACGTGACGTAAATTAGTATAGCCCCAACAACTTCTGTTACTGCCGTAGATTTCAAGTTCTTTAAACCGAGATTATCTAGAAGATCACAAAGTTATAAAGTAATGACTGTTGATCTCCTGACCTGACTGTTGAAGATTCATTGAATATGTTTGAATACACATCGTCACATTATATAGCCCAAAAAAAAAACTACTGTTACAACTGAAGATCTTATGATGTAGAAGGAGATCTTCGCTCATCGCCATGAGGCACCAAAAGTGGACAGTAATATTTGCTAGAATGAAAGATATGAAGAGAAAGTGTTGAAAGTTCCGTCAGTGTCCGGTAGATTGGAAATAGAACAGAGGTAATGAAAATTGAGCGAAAGGGCATGGGTAAGGTAGTACTCGAACCAAGGACGTTACCTTTGCCTAACATCCCACTGCGGGGCACGTCGGGGCACAGACGAGTCTGCCACCTCAACAGGCAAAAGTAACGTGTTGGTGCGCGCTCATGTACTACTGATAGATGTGTGATAGTTTCTAGCGGTAGTTTGTATGCACTCTATTTTGATGCGCACATGGGAGAGGAACTCTCTCCTTTTTGGCTTTGTTTTGGTTCGCAACGTCTGAGATCACTCAGGTTTTTTCTTGTCATCTCTAACGTAGAGACCTCGGAGAGAAATACCGTGAAGCGTTGCGATACAGGTCCCCACCAGTATGATTAATGGT
Source organism: Aedes japonicus (assembly GCA_034211315.2). Lineage (NCBI taxonomy): Eukaryota > Metazoa > Arthropoda > Insecta > Diptera > Culicidae > Aedes > Aedes japonicus. Next base: position 10,444 of record JASCZW010018887.1, on the reverse strand, counting down.
TGTTACCGTTGTTGTTCTATTCTCCGTGCGTGGAGTAACGATTATGATGTAGAAGAAGGTTCTGCGTCGAAGACTAAGTATCTGTTGGCTGCAGGAACCGAGCGTGATAGAGCTCGCATATGGGGGTGCGGTCATGGGACCACCAGGAATTGCTAGTGTAAGGTTTCATCTAGGTTGATGAGACAATAGTGAGTCAAATTTGTGCATCTGTGTTTTTATAATATTTTTCATTCATAAGATTTTACAGAGATGCTCAACAGAGATATTTCAATATCTGTAGCGATCCAAACAAACGGTAAGGATGCTATTCGGGCCACTCAAAAATTAGGCGGTGGTTTTTTATTTGAATAAAAGCAAATTTGAAGTGATGCTTAAGAGCCGATTTGGCCCCATTTAAACCAACTATTAGGATGCTGTTGGGGCCACTCACAAAATGTGATAGTGCTTATGCATAAGAAAAATCTTTTCAATTTTTATCATTACTTAAACTAGTTAAACTAGTTGAAGGTTCTAAAGAGCAATCTATTCTAATCCACCTGAAATTGCGATTGAAGAATTTGGTGAAATTATCGTCTCTGGAAGTATTTCGTGCCTTCTGGAAACTTAATGCTTCTATTGATGTCCAAGCTCACTATTTTGAACCAACCAGTGGAGACTTGGTCCTATACCCAATGATTTCATTATCTCTAATCTGTTCAACCAATCAACCAATCGCATTATAGTTTTGAGCGAAATATTACAATTTGAGACTTCCAAATTTGCAGATCGATAGGTATCCAAGTTTCTTCTTCAAAACAAAAGATGCTAAGAAGCGGACCGGAAGATTCGATTAGCAGCCTCCCCCCGCCAAAAGAAAGATCTTTTCTTGTAGACAAACTCTCCAGAAGATCCTAATCTCCAGCACAAATGTTTTATGAGTTATCGATTTTTGTTGAGATATTTTGCGTTTTCGACCGCAGTACTGAGTGCTGATTAGGTAAATTTAAGAGTAATTGCATCGTTTTGGTTGATTTGATTTTTTTTTCATCATTATACAGACTCACCTCGTGATTTAAATACAAACCTATTTAAAGAGTTCACTTCTCAAAAAAATTAGCTGTAGTTAATGTTATGTTTTACGCTCGTTGGGCAAAATCCCAGAAGGATCAACAAATCACTGAGAACACAAAAATATGTTTTATGCGGTAAACAACAGAATGTATGGTTTTTTCACATAGCACAAGCGAAAATTTCATCAACTAGTTGAACTTGGTGAGTCCATTCCAGTTATGGAACACATGTTTTTAACTCTCTGACCTCCGGTTCAGAAAGGGGTATGGGCGCGTTCTGCCGAGTTGGTCGCGGCAAAATTCATGTGTGAACAGGCTGCCACATCAACGTTTAAAAGTGCCTGAACCAAATTAACAGCTTGTAATGATCACTTGAAGATGCGATTGGGGATCATCGCCCTGATATCCCAAATGAAGCACGTATCAAAACGTTTCTTGTCTTCTATAAACGAGTGGAAACTCAAGGGGAATGATCTCTCATTTGCATACGTCGAACCATTCTGAACGGCCGTTGTGAGAATATTACCAGGAAAATCTCACATACGCATAGCGTGTTACCAATCATTAATGCATTTTTTTTCCTGTTCTCTTCCCTATCCTATGACCGCGAGCAATACCATATGACATCCTAAAGTCAACTCTTCAAAAGTAGAAACGCCGAAACGGCACACAGCAATAAAGTAAAGAACGTTATAAACCCTAGCAAATTTTACTTTCAGCCAAACTTTCTAACACAAGCTATGCAATCAAATGACCACTGCAAAATATACTGAATATCCACGACCTAATTTATAAAGGGGAAAGGGAGGGACCATCAGGGCACCCCAGTGAAACGATTTGGATACGGAGCATGGGACTGCCTCCTCCCTATTGTTAACATTTCGCGGAACTAGGGTGGGCTCTTTGATCTATTGGGTTTATTCTGTCAATCGAGGGTTGATAGTTGTTTTTCTCTCAGCTAGACTATCAAGACGAACAACAAGAAAAACGCTCTAATATCAGCTTATACTGCCGTTTGATCTATAATAGCTTCGGAAATAAGTGCAAACACGAGAGGGCTCGGGTGAGTTAAAGGAGCTTTTTTCTTATAGTCTATTGATTTATTATCAGAAAATTATCATTATCTTCTTTTTTGTATTTTTTCATGATATTGACGAAAATAGTTCGACAATGAATGTTTGTCAAGGATAATTATCAAACATTTAAGCTCAAATGATATAACAACACATAAACGTATCACCATCGACTCACACATTGACACAAATTGGACCCTCGCTGCAGTCATTTTTTTCGTCAAAATGCTTCGATTGTAAGATTCAACCCACAACCACTTATTTTCCCATGAGAGCATAACTCCTCTGACAGGCAACATGCCCGACAAAGTTGCATTCATACAGCCACGAACGAAGACGATGCCTGGCCATTGATATTTCAATTGGCCTCTGATGAAGAGTTTTGTACTCATTTCTTTTCAAATGTCGCATTAATATATGACCCCCTCCTCCACCAACCGCCCGAGCAGGTGTCTTTCGAGGGACACGCAACAGATTCGATGTGTGACACGACGATCTTCATCCGTATAAGACACACTTTGTATACACAACCGTGTGACGACCGAAAATTGAATGCTTTCATTCATCAAACGCGCAGTTCATTCCCACCTATTTGAATAAAACTGAATTCTCAAATAGTTGTTCCCGAACACCACCGTTGCTCGCTAAATAACGCACGTCACACAACGGGACAGAAAAAAAATACACCGTTTTTTGATATTAAAAGACCGCATAATATGACAGCAATTTATCACACCGGGCATTGTTTGTTTGCATTCAACTCTTTTTTTTTCCCTCTCTCTCTCTCTCTCTCGGTCTGAACGATCGACAAATAAGCCTCGTTTAGTAGAGCTGTGCGCCGTCAACGATCATTTTGTTATGCCGCGCCGCCGGTAGAAATCAAAATCACTCACGTCGCCGAGAAGTTTGAGTCACGACGGTAGTATTTCTTTTTTTGTATTTATCGCGTAAACATTAAAAAAGGGTTTATCGTCGTTGGTCGATCCTCTTCATCTACTTTCTCTTACGGTTATCACACGGAATATACTTCTGCAGCCACGTTATTCAGAGAAGAGATAGTCGATGAAGAGAATCGATCAACGAAGATATATTTATGGCATGAAAAAACGAAATGGAAGAATCCAGGTGACGCAAAAGCGAGGTTAAACGTCGTAGATGGCGCTCGTTAAATTGGTTTTACGAACTGCCTAAGCAAAGTAATTGGTGATAAAAATATACCAAAATCGACGATAATGACAATACTGACCAATTCTATACAGTTTGAAAAAACAGCTAGAAAGTTATTAGTAATTTCAGTTTTAGATACTACGATGTTTAACCTCACTTTAGCTTTACTTGGATTTCTTAATAGGGTATGAGCCCGATACTGCCTAATATGATGCGATCGATTACATTTTCGTTTATAACTCATTAAATTATTAAGCCGCAAATGACATTTAACTGATTATACGCTTGCTTAGATAATTTTAATAAAACGCTCGTAATTATGCACCACCAAATTGTTGAAATAGAATAACGGGATGTAATGTTAACCTAGCCCCTTCATTTGGCCTTCTATGTACTCAAAATGTCATTAATTACGCGATGATCGATTTATTTCAAAGCAATTGAAACATTATATATCATTTCATAGGGTAGAGAACGGCTTCAGTTCTCCGGGATCCTATTCAGATGTATATAAAGGGTGTCCACTAGGCCATCCCTTATTTTGAAAAAAAAATGTCAAGTCAAGAATTCCACCTCTTGAAATGTTCGTCTTGACTAGAAAACAAACATACTCAAATTTGAAGACCGTACGTTGACGTTAAGTGCTCCCCCAACGGACCTGAAGAAATGGTAGTACGGGTGACTACCCACGCGGTGGCAAGCACGCTACTGTAGTGTATGGTCTTGCAGGTCGACCAAGCTCAGTTTCGTCAGGTTGATAACATTTTATGTTCGTTTTTTTTTATTATAAATTTTATTTGGGACACATTATCATAAGTACACCAGTTTTTAGGTACAACACAATAAGGTCATCATATGTACAAAACAATTCAATAAGTAAGTGTAAGGAAGCCAATTAAGTGTTTTTATACAACAAAGCTAGCCAAAAAAGTTGAATTTGAAGTTGAATAAAAACACTTAATATCGGATGGAAAAGAGAAATATGCATGTTGGGGCGTCAACTTTGACGCCAGCTATGGTCCAAACCACTGAGCGGAAACAGTTCAAATGTTGTACACCTTTTTTCCTATATAAGGCTATGGTGAAATTTTAAACATCCTCAATTTTTCATAAAAATACGGATTTTTGAAATTGGTATGTCGAAAAACGACTTTTTTCACATATGCTATCAAAACTTAAAATTTAGCAATTTAATCAACTTGAAATTTTGATCACATGAGGTCAATGTATTGGTTATAATGATTTTAATTTTTCAGCCAAAAATATTGATAATTGACAAAGTTACAGAAGGTTGAACACGAAGTTTTTCGCACGGAAAATTATGCTCGGCTTTTTTTGCTATTGAGTGTATATACATAACCTCGAGATATTATCTGACAGAACAAAACAAAGGTCAATGCCCATAAATCATTCCAGACCATCGTCAAGGGGATCCGTGTTAGTCGGGGGGTTGATTGTACTTTTTTTGACGAAATATGCTGCCTTTTCACGGGTATAACTTTTTCCGGTGAAGTCTGATTGAAACGCTTTCTTGGGCAAAGTTGTTCGTTGAAATCTAAGAAATATAAAAAATATGATTGGGTCTAAAAAATATAACAATTTTTTATGCCAATTTTTGAAGAAAAATGCAAATCTCCGGAGTTTAGCATACGATTTTTGGAGGTTTTTGGACCCAAGTTAAAGGATATTAGCATGGAGCACTGGGTCTCAAGCTTTTTTTTCCGGATTTTGTCAACGAATATTATCTACAATTTTTTCTCACATAAAATTTCATTACAATCAACTGTTCACGATTTATGATCCCTTGTGCAAGGGCTCAGTAGGGATTCTTTGTCAAGACCCCAAGTTGAGAGCCAGTTCCATTTTGGTTATATCACATTAATAAATTTTTCCACTGTATTTATGTACACGCTTTTTTTTTGTATTCTGTTATCCAAAATCCCAGTGATTTCTAGTGGAAGTGCAGTGGATTCCGCGGCTTCCAATAAAGCGAGTATCACGTCAACATATTCCTATCCATTCGCTACTTTACCTGCATTCGGGCGAGGCCGGCGCCGGTATTGCCTTAGTTTGCCATCTGTTGGTTCTCTGTGTAATAACAGCTGATCTGGCAATAACGGAGTAGCAACCTCGGGCGGTCAATCATGCTCATGCTCATGTATTTATCTACACGCTTTTTTTGTATCATCACCGTAGTAACATATAAGATTCATTAGTAGTAACCGTACTAACATATGAGGTTCATTTCATTAATTAAAACTACTGTAGTACCTGTGAGATTTACTACGGGTGATTGTTGCGATGCAAGGAGGCAGAGCAGCACATCGAATCATCCGGATCATCCATGGAATTTCCAAATATCGTTAGCTTTAGAATGTTTTTCCTTCGTGGCTATGATACATTGTCTAAATTTTCAGGAATATAATGGATGCGTTGATCCGTCTGCAATTGCGGCAGGAGAACAGTCTACGGATATGCAGACATTGCAAATAGAATTGTTTTTATCATTTTATATCATAACATCTCTGCAAAATACTTTGTATGCTATTTTCAGCTTCGCATTTATTTGTAAGTTTTAGCGCACCATTTCATTAAATGAGATATTCCATTTATTTCAGAAATCATCAAACCTGGCACTTCGATCACTCAAATTGCTACATTTTAAATGTAACTAGAACGGCAAAAAGACAGCTTTTTAGAATATGTCTTCTAGAACAATCTGTTGATTCATAAAAACAATCAAAATATCTTTTTATTGACATTTTATCTTTGTTGATTGGACTGATATTCTTTGGTTTTGAGCTTTTTCATGACTAATAAGATACTGATACATGCCTAATTTTTATTCTTCAGTAACAAACCAGAGAGTGTCAGATATATTTTTCAATTACATTCACTCTGTCCATTTTCTATGAGACCAAATAATTTTTGACTGCCACCTCTCAGGAAGAAAACACATCACTTCCATTTGTACCATGACATGTTTGTGTGAGTGAAACCTATCCCATGCATGGTAATATGCGTGTGTGTGAATGCACCAAGCAGTAACTACTATTTTTGCGATTTACCGTGTGCATTTTGTATAAGACCATTGGCAGATTCGCGTGTTTTCATTTTGCTGCATAAAAATGCCCAAGGGAAAGGTGCTCATGGAGAAGGACAAGGGAATAATCGAGGCATTTCACCAAGAAAAGGTGTCAATAAGCGAAATCGGACAGCGGATTTGCCGGTCCCATCAAGTTGTGCGCAATTATCTCGCTAATCCTGAAGGATACGAAAAAAAACAAAAGAGCTCCACGGAAATCAAAGCTAACCAATCGCGAGAAGAGGTAGATAGTTAAAACAGCTTCGCACTCGACTAAATCCTTGATGCAAATCAAGCAAACTTTAAACTATCTTAACTACGTGCGTGAATTGTTCTAAAAACGGAAGAAAATCTCCGACGAAGTGCGTTCCGCGTCAGATGGAAATCGAAAATGAACACCACCCTATTGAAGGTTCGCTGCAACCCGTGAATAGCGCTATTCAACCCATAGTTGGTGCGGCGAAAAGGAAGCCTGAGCATGGAGTTGTGACGCATTGGCCTTGGTTGGACGTTGATGCTAATTTGTTGAAGGATCCTTCCGCAGTCGATTCTTCCTTGTAGTACATCTGCAGCAGTTAAAGCTCTACATACATCTATACGGACCCGCAGAGGTTCCATGTCGACCAACTGACACCGACTTTCGTAGCTAGGAAGACGAAAAGGGTCGCTCCAAGGAAGTCTACGAAGTGTGAACCGAAGAAAACGGCGTTGAATAGATTCGATTCGCTCGGCGCCATTATCATAGCATGGACTCCAGACGGCTGAACAGTACTCCAGTGTCGAACGAACGAGGGAATAATAGAGCGATTTAAGGCAGTGAATGTCGCTGAAGTTCTTCGCAACCTTTAATGTAAAACCGAGTGTCCTTGAAGCTTTGTCAACAACATACGATAAATGATGCGTGTACGTCAGTTTCGAATCCAGCTGAACACCTAGGTCTTTAACGCACTGCGTTTGTTCGATGGTTGTACCGAGAAGATGGTAGTTGAACAGAATTGTTTGTTTCTGACGTGAGAAGGTTATCACTGAGCACTTGGCCGGGTTGACCACCAACCGATTTATAGTACACCAATGAGCAAAGCCATCAACCTGCGCTTGGAGGAAATGGCAATTGGCGGTTGAACAGATTCGCATAAAAATTTTCAGGTCATTAGCAAACGACAGGCGGGGCCCTCCGATAACATAGTGTACGTCGTTGAAGTATAAAAGAAATATCAACGGTCCCAGATGGCTACCCTGCGGTATCCCGGACATGGCGCAGAAACTCCTTGAACGAAGGTCATCCAAGGCAACTGTCAATTGACGCCCTGTGAGATATGATCGAAACCATCTTAAAAGATTACCACCAACTCCTAGTCTGTCAAGTTTAGCGATTCGCGATATCATGATTCAACTTGTCGAAAGCTGCCGTTAAATCTGTGTAGATCACGTCCATTTGGCATCGAGCGGTCATACCATCAGTGATGTACGACGTAAGGCATAATAAGTTTGTAGTTGTGGAACGCCCTGGTGAAAATCCGTGCTGGTCGTCACTTAACAACTGCTTGCAACGTGTAAAAAGTGAGTTCTTAACGACCAGTTCAAAAAGCTTCGATACAGCGGTTAATGATGTGATTCCTCGGTAGTTGTTCACGTCCTGCTTGCTTCCTTTTTTATATACCGGAAACATGTCCGCCATTTTCCAGCAATAAGGATACAGAAGACAAGCCATGTTCTGTTTCAGAAAAACCGACGGAACCCCATCGGGTCCGGGCTTAAGCGATGTTTTAAGGTGTAATGCCGCGTTCGAGATTGATTCTGAATCCACATCAACTAGGCTGAGTGTTTGATTTGCCAAGGGAACATTGCCGGCGGCAGCGAGAACAGATCGCAAATTTCCTGTTGAGTGCCAGCAGTTTTGCCATTATAGAACATGAATTCAGGTAAGCCTACTTCCTTACGTTGTTGATTAACATAGCTCCAAAAAGATTTCGGATGAGATTTGAGACGCCGTTGAACCCCACTCAGATAACGTTGAAAATGCGCACGACTGGTCCGTTTATACTCGTAGTTGAGTCTGCTATAGTGGCGTTTAAGCGACATGGTGCGGTGTTTCGTGAATCTTTTAAGAGCAGCCCTTTTAATCCGTTTTAGCGAGCGAAGAGCGTTCGTCATCCAAGGGACCCGAGAGTTAGTCTGAACAATCTTTTTTGGGACGTGTCTGTCAATGACATAAGCCAAGACGTGGGAAAAAGTTTGAGCAGCGATGTTTACGTCGGTCGAATCGAGAATGCTCTGACAATCCAAACTAGATAAAACATCACCAATACTGCGATAGTCGGCTCTACGGAAGTCATATGACACAGTAGCAGGAGTGTCGACGAAGTCTCGAGCTACAACATCCTCGACAGCAACTATTAGAGAAGGATGGTGAGGGACATCCTTAACTAGAGGCACGGGAGCTGTAGAGATGACGGGAGCAATATTTCGGCCACTCACGAAGCAGAGATCTAGAGAGCGATTATTCTCATTCACCACGTTATTAACTTGGGATAGAGTTGCGGTACTGTAGCTGTCCAGAAGCTGAATAGCCCCTGCGTGGAAAGAGGAACGTTCATGGTCGGGACGGAGGAAGCCGCTGTGAGTTGGAGTCCATGCAATGCCCGCTAGGTTGAAGTCTCCCAAAATAATCATTTCATCATGGAGGGCAACCGTATTCGAAATAGCAGAAACAGATCGGCAGTGCGCATCAATTAGGTCTAAATCTCGAGTTAGATCTGAAGGAATGTACACCGCACAAAGGAATAGATTACGACCTCCAAGCTGAATTGCTACCCAAACTTTTTCTACGGTGATTCTACCGTAACCAAGTGCAAAGTTCATCCGAATCAACGAGGGTCATGGAAGATTATGATTTTTTTTTTTTTTGCTGATTTCACCTAGAAATGCTCTGTCCACATTAAAGAATTCAGCAAAGAGTGAAGTTGTATAAGAGAAATTCGACCGTAGAGGTTTGAGGTAAGACAATACCATAATAGTACCTGTCAGGTGTTCTCTGGTATCCAAAATAAGTTTTGTTATTCGAGAGATATTTTGCTTGCAATTCTTAGGTATTTTGCTTAGGTAATTTACCTCTTAATCTGAGCTTTTTAACACCATGGCCAGTAGGCTGATGCAAATTTTGAAATTTTTGCTCCCCTAAGCTTAATCGACTCCAATTTGGGTACTGATAGTCCCCAAAAAATTTGAACACATTTGGTTTTAATTTGGCTTTGCACACGCTATTCAAAGTTTGTATGGGAATTAGTATGGAGAATCTCAAACTTACATTTCCAGATCCCTAACGTCTTGATATTATGTCCTTAAACCAAATCTAATTAAGATTCATACAGTGTAAGTTACCAACCATCAAAATGCCGAAGATACCTGACATGTAAATTTTATACAAACTTAGTTATTCAACAAATAAAATAATAAGAAATAAAAACATATAATATACATATAAAATATATAAATATAAAATATATAACATATATAATATAATATATATAAAATAATATATAAAATATATAAAAATAAAATAAATAAAAACATAAAATATATAAAATAATAAGATAACAAAAATAAGAACAAAACATCATTCCTAAAGTTTGTATTTTATGTTTTATTGAATAACTATTTTTGTACAAAATTTACATGTCAGGTATCTTCGGCATTTTGATAGTTGACAACTTACACTATATGAATCTTAATTAGATTTGGTCTAAGGATATAATATTAAGATGTCGGGGATCTGGAAATGTAAGTTTAAGATTCTTCATACTAATTCCCATACAAACTTTGAAAAGCGTGTGCAAAGCCAAATTAAAACCAAATGTGTTCAAATTCTTTGGGGACTATCAGTACCCAAATTGGCGTCGATTAAGCTTAGGGGAGCAAAAATTTCAAAATTTGCATCAGCCTAATGGCCAGTTATCAAGATCAAAATTAGGTATTCATATATTGTTGTCTCCTGCTCGGGGAGGAGCTGTTTAACCCCTAAAAAGTCTCACGGCGAAATATTCTATATCACGCCACCGCCGACGAAATTT
>JASCZW010018886.1:0-14663 GCA_034211315.2 Aedes japonicus | reverse complement strand
AAGATACTGTGAGTGAATTTGATATTGTTATTTCGATGTTGTAGCATTGTAAAGACCTTTAAAAAATTTCAGCTTTCAACTCAATCATAATCATAATACAGAGTGTAATTTAATCAACCAACAAGCCTTACTAAGAGTTTACGAGGTAAGTGAACATGTTTTGATTTATTAAGGCTATAGATCCGGCATACAATTATTCGACTTCATGAAACTTATCCATAACTGATTGAAAATAAATAAATCATCGAGCAAAGGGGCCCAGGGTCATTTGGCCGAAATTTTCGTCATGAAGAACTAACTACAACCATTAATAAAATGTACAGATCGTCATTGATGATTCAGAGCCGAGCGGACGTAGACCGGAGTGTTATACCAGCGACCTGCTGCAAAAAGCGTCGGACTGCAGCAACATCGCCCTGTAAGGTTTATACGATTGCTCGGTTTACTATCTCAAAATTTAAATCTATTCGCTACATCACCCCGCAGGGTACTGATTTACCAGGGGTACTATTTTATAGGTGGAAGCCGTCAGATTTCAAGTGACCCTGTCCCTACTGTTCTGATTGTTCCCGCTTTTTAAATGATGCATATAATCAATATCAGTCAGTCCCGGATTGTCGATCGATTTTAATATAAAGATCGCTGAAAAATTGTAAAAACTGCCCATAATGTAGGGAAGGTTCATTAATTATGTCACGCAGTAGGGGGGGATGGGGGTTTTGAGAAAACGTGACGATCAATACAAAAAAATGAAGGTCAATACAAAAAAAGGGAAAAGGGGGGGGGGGGGATTTTTGAGTGACGTAATTAATGGACGTTCCCTTATGTATTGTACATATTTTACAAATTGACTCCCTAATTAAATAATCAATTTAATAAATTATTTAAAAAACAGTACCCGATTAAGCATGCCTACAAAAAAAAGAACAGCGATTGGTAGGTCGACGCCAAATGCTAAAAAGTTGAAACTAGCGCGAGCCTCAGAAACGAGCGAGCACAAAGATGCAAGACTGGCATCCGACCGAGGGCGCCACGCTGAAGGACGTTCCGCTGAAGGACGTTCCGCTGAATCCAGTGAGAATCGAGTAGCAAGGCTAAATGCCGACCGACAGCACCACAGAGAGGCACGTTCCTTTGAGTCCAATGAACAACGAACAACTAGACAACATTCCGATCGAGAGCACCACGCTGAAGGACGTTCCGCTGAATCCAGTGAGGACCGAGAAGCAAGGCTAAATGCCGACCGACAGCACCACAGAGAGGCACGTTCCTTTGAGTCCAATGATCAACGAACAACTAGACAACATTCCGATCGAGAGCGCCACGCTGAAGGACGTTCCGATGAATCCAGTGAGGACCGAGAAGCAAGGCTTAATGCCGACCGACAGCACCACAGAGAGGCGCGGTCCTCTGAGTCCAGTGAACACCGAACAGTAAGGAGGAAAGCCGACCGAGAGCTCCATGCAGGAAGAACTCCACACGCTGACTTGAAGCATGCAGCATTCCGTTACGATCCTGAAAGAGATTACCATCTTCATCCAAATGTGGTCATTGGGAATATGGATAAAATGTGTGTACACTGTAATGCCCTCAAATTTTCGAATGAGTCACTAGGAATGTGCTGCGCTGGTGGCAAAGTCAAACTACCGGAATTGTCTACACCTCCTGAACCGCTATCATCGTTGGTATCAGGCGCCACAAGAAAATCGAAAGATTTCTTACGTAACATTCGCAAATACAATTCCTGTTTCCAAATGACCTCCTTCGGGGCAGACAAAATTGTGCGCGAAAATTTTATGCCAACTTTTAAGATACAAGGTCAAATTTATCACCAGACACGATCGCTATTACCAATGCCGAATACAGAGCACAAGTTTCTTCAAATATATTTCATGGGAAACATTGAGGAACAAACAGACCAACGATGTCGTTACATTAGGACTACGGATAGAGAAATCGTTGCAGAACTAGAAATTTTCTTCCAACGCCATAACGAATTGGTGAAGCTTTTCAAACTGCTCTCGATAAAATGCCAACGGATGACTATGTTGTTGTGATAAGAGCTGACAAAACACCAGTTGGACAACATGAACGACAATACAACGCACCAACAATCGACGAAGTCGCAATCGTCGTAGTTGGGGAAGGATTTGAGAAACGCGATATCGTCTTGCATCGTAGAGGAGAAAACGTACAGTTCATCTCAGAGACCCATCGGTGTTACGACGGATTACAATATCCAATCCTGTTCTGGCAGGGAGAAGATGGTTACCATTTCAACATTAAAATGATAAATCCAGCGACTGGCGAGGAAACAAACAAAAAAGTCAGCGCAATGAATTATTATGCGTATCGACTGATGATTCGCCAAAATACTATTAACCATCTTTTGAAATGCCGTGCACTGTTACATCAGTACATTGTTGACATGTACGCAAAAATTGAATCTGAAAGGCTTCTCTACATCAAACTTAACCAAAGCAAGTTGCGCTCGGAGGAATATATTCATTTACGTGATGCGATCAACAATGATGCTAATTTCGATCCCAATCAGTTGGGAAAGGCGTTCATACTACCAGCAACTTTCACCGGAAGTCCACGGCACATGCATGAATACGCGCAGGATGCCATGACATATGTCCGAGCATATGGTCGACCAGATTTATTTATCACCTTCACTTGCAATCCAAGGTGGATCGAGATAAAAGAACTTCTGATGGCCGGTCAGTCACCAACAGATCGTCACGACATCACTGCGCGCGTATTCAGACAGAAGCTTAAAATGCTCATGAACTTCATCGTTAAACATCACGTCTTCGGCGAAACACGTTGCTGGATGTATTCCGTTGAGTGGCAGAAAAGAGGACTGCCACACGCGCACATCTTGATATGGCTTATGAACAAAATGACACCAGATCAAATCGATCAAGTAATCTCAGCAGAGATTCTGGACCGAGAGCATGACAAAGATCTTTTTGATGTTGTCATCAACAACATGGTTCATGGTCCATGTGGTACACTGAACGTTAATTCACCATGCATGGCAGACGGAAAATGTACAAAAAGGTTCCCGAAACCATTTGTAGAAGAAACAGTCAGTGGCAATGATGGTTATCCATTATATCGTCGACGATCACCGGAAGATGGTGGCCGATCTGCCACAGTCAGCGGGCGCATTGACGTTGATAACCGTTGGATCGTACCTTACTCACCGTTGCTCTCAAAAACATTCAGAGCTCATAAAAATGTTGAATTCTGCAATTCGGTGAAATCCATAAAATACATAACTAAATACGTTAACAAGGGGAGCGATATGGCAGTATTTGAGGTGAGGAGTGCATCGGGAACATCCGACGAAATCGAGCAATACCAGCTGGGACGCTACATCAGCAGCAACGAAGCAGTGTGGCGCATTTTATCTTTCCCGATTCATGAACGACATCCAACGGTTACCCACTTGGCAGTGCACATGGAGAATGGGCAACGTGTGTATTTTACTGAAAATACTGCACGTGAGCGAGCGTTATCACCACCTTCAACAACATTGACTGCCTTCTTCTTATTATGCCAGGAAGACAATTTCGCGAAAACACTTATTTACTCCGATGTGCCAACATACTATACATGGAATGCGTCTAAGAAAAAGTTCCAGCGTCGCAAGCAAGGAAAAGCAGTAACCGGGCATTCAAATTTATATGCATCCGATGCACTAGGCCGTGTGTATACTGTGCACCCCACCAACTCGGAATGTTTTTATCTACGGCTGTTATTAATAAACGTCCGAGGACCGACATCCTTCAATGATTTGAAAACAGTAAACGGCCATATATGTGCGACTTTTCGCGAAGCATGTCAAATATTGAATCTGCTAGAAAATGATGCTCATTGGGACATTGCACTCTCTGACGCCGCAGATACAGCTCGCCCACAGCAAATTCGTACGTTGTTCGCGATCATATTGACGACCTGCTCCCCGTCAAATCCTGGTGAGCTCTGGGAAAAATACAAAGACGCCATGAGTGATGATATCTTGCATCGTCTAAGAACTGCTAATCAAAATCCAGAGATTCCATTTGGTCAAAACATCTACAACGAGGCGTTGATTGCGATTGAGAATGCATGTTTGAATATCGCTAACAAATTACTGCCCCAGGTGGGTATGCCAACACCGAATCGAGATTCGAATAACATTCTCGATCGTGATCTGAGGCAGGAAACAGTTTTTGATACGGAGGAGTTGGCATCATTTGTTGAGTCAAATAGTCGAAACATGAACGCAGAGCAGCGCGACGTGTACGACACTGTAATGAAAGCTATTGCAGAGCGGAGTAGAGGATTCTTTTTTCTCGATGCGCCCGGTGGAACCGGCAAGACATTCTTGATTTCACTCATTCTGGCAAAATTGCGAGCAGAACACAAAACTGCGCTAGCGATCGCCTCGACTGGAATTGCTGCAACTCTACTCGCTGAAGGCAGAACTGCACACTCTGCATTGAAGCTACCGCTCAATCTGCAGACCAACGAAACACGAACTTGCAACATAAGTAAAAGTTCGGGTATGGGAACGATACTACGTACATGCGCGATCATCATATAGGACGAATGTACCATGACGCACAAGAAAGCTCTGGAAGCGCTGAACAGAACTCTTAAAGACATCCGAGGGAACAACGATCTTTTCGGAGGTGCTATAATTTTGTTGTCTGGCGATTTCCGTCAAACTTTGCCGGTGATCCCACGGTCAACGCCAGCGGATGAGTTGCACGCCTGCTTGAAGTCTTCAGTACTATGGCCGTATGTTCAAAAACTTGGGTTGAAAACCAATATGCGAGTACAATTAATGAATGATGCTTCCGCTGGACGATTTGCGAAACAACTCCTAGAAATCGGAAATGGAAAAATGCCCATTGATGAAACATCCAAATGTATAACATTTCCAGCGGATTTCTGTGAAATTGTAGCCACCAAAGACCAGCTTATATCGAAGGTGTTTCCAGACATTGCAAATAACCACAAGAATCACCAGTGGCTCAGCGTACGAGCAATCCTTGCACCAAAAAACCAAGACGTTAACAAAATAAATTACAGTATTCAGGATGTAATAGAAGGAAATGAGAGAACATACAAATCAATAGATACAGTAACGAATAATGACGGAGTAGTGAACTATCCGACCGAATTCCTCAACTCACTTGATTTACCCGGTTTGCCGCCATATGTCCTGAAATTGAAAGTTGGCGTTCCAATCATACTTTTACGTAACATAAATCCCCCGCGGCTTTGTAACGGCACACGGCTCGCTATAAAATGATGATGTATAACATCATTGAGGCAACCATTTTAAATGGTAACTACAAAGGAGAGGATGTTTTGCTACCACGTATCCCAATGATACCAACGGATCTTCCATTTGATTTTAAGCGGTTACAGTTCCCGGTACGACTGGCTTTTGCCATGACGATCAACAAGGCTCAGGGGCAGTCACTTGAAGTTTGCGGATTGGATCTCGAACGACCATGTTTTTCTCATGGACAACTTTATGTCGCTTGCTCCCGCGTAGGAAATCCGAAGAACTTATTCGTTTATGCGCCAGGCGGAAAAACGAGGAATATAATATATCCCAAAGCACTACAGTGAAAGGTAATTGAACAAAAATTAAAAAGTATGACGAAGTTAAATGTCAAAAAAAATTGTGTAGTTCGCAGAATGCATGAACCACCGAGCAGAAGAGAAACCGACCGATTTCGTTGCGCAGAAGCGCATTCCATTGAGTACATTGAGCACCGAGAAGCATGACCAAGCATCAACCAAGACAAACACGTAGGTGGTACTCTCACGATTTAAACAACATATAAAACAGCAATCCAGGTATTATAAAAAATGAAAAAAAAAACAATAATTCTTCTTTTTTTACAGACAATTGAAAATAACAACAAAAACAAAATAAAAAAAATTAACTCTATCTATCTATACATGAAAAAATGGATTTCTGTCTGTCTGTCTGTCTGAACAAGAACATTACCAGAACTAATCAAGCAAAAGAAACCAAATTTAGCATTTGTGAGTTTTTGAAGGCAAGAAAGGTTTATATGGTAGCTTGAAAACCCTCCCCGTCCTAAAAGGGGGGGGGGGCTCTCTAACAAATAAAACACAATATTCTGCATAACTCGGGAACTAATCAAGCAAACGGAATGAAATTTTGCATGTGGTGGTTTTTAAAGACAAAAAATGTTTCTATGTTGATTTGAGACCCCTCCCCATCCTTAAGGGGGAGGGGGCTCCGATACAAATGAAATACAAATTTCTTCATTACTCGGGAACAAATCAAGCAAATGGAACCAAAATTGGCGTGCGGGGTTTTTGGAATGCAACAAATGTTTCTATGAAGATTCCAAACACAAATATTAACCAAATATGAGAATTATCCAGATAACCAAAACACAAACTGTGTATTTCTCGGGTTAGAAGAATATTCTGATAGAAGCTTGAACCCCTTCTTAGTCAAAAAAAAACTCTTTCCAAAAAAACAACCAATGTTTGTTCATTCAGTTGCAGGCGTAGCAACGCTCGCACCGGGATCAGCTAGTGAACATATAAAACTTGTAATTTTCAAATATATTCCTATAACAAACAGTACATATTGATTTTTTAATCCAACAATAAAAGATAGTTTCAGCACCATTTTGTAGTATGGATAATATTCGGACACCCTGCAGGGTAAGATTGTACTTGCCACAAAATCATATTAATGCAAAAATGGTACCTGGCATCGAAAGCTCTTAAATATTAATCGTGGAAGTGCATTTAGAACGCTAAGTTGAGAGCTAGCAATAAGCTTGAAACGCTAAAAAAGATGATGAAGAAGAAGAAGGGTTTTGTAGCGACCGGATGCATGTTTTTTTATGGGCGACCCTTCCAGCTGCATAATATTACACTGCCGTCGTAGAAGAGGATGTGCAGACAAGTCGATTCAAGTGGAGAAGTTTGGGCGAAAATTGCTGGCATGGCAAGCAATTTGTTTCTGTGGTATGAAGTCTGCCATTTTTTAGTGGAGTGTATGCAAAATTGAATTTCAAAGCGCTTCGCCAATTGTCGCATAAAGTCGATTTGACGAAAGCATTAAAACCATCAAAAATACACGCGTCAGAACTTAAAAATATTATATTCAATTCTCAAATTGCACCCTGACTGAATTAAAATATTAGTCATCACACACTGTTGTTAGCGAACATGAAGTAAACACAAATTTGCCTTCATGAATCTCTTTTGCAAGATGAGTCAACTTGTTTTGTGTTGCTTTACTTTGATCATTCATTCGTTCCGGAAAGCAGTGAATGTACGTTAGTGCAAACAACTCATTCAATTTCAACGTTCTACCGTGAAGACGAAAGAACAGTCATTCATTTGGAGAATCAATGAAGTGAAAAAAACCAAAACTTCTCGAATCGATCCTGCAAATGCCTTTTTTCGAACAAATGCCCCACAAACTCTGTAGCGATTTCGGCCATTTAGCCTTTTGGCTTCCTTTGCCTTCAGCCATGTTCGGGAATACTTGAAATCCTGTGGCAGAAAAAATCACTCACGAACGCGAAAATGAATGACTGGTCAGAACATTCAGTCAAGCAAACAAAATCTCTTGAGGCTTGAATAGCCGTGTCCTTTGCTGTGGTGTGAATGAGTTGTGTAGAACACAAGGACAACGGAATGACTGAGCATAGCAAAATAGTAAACACGAATATATTGCGTGACTGATAGAATGAAATGAAGGGAGCGAAAATTGTACCTACTGAATATTTTTTTACTCATCGTTCACGACGGCTATCATTTTTTTCGAGCTCTGACACGCGTACAACGCAAATGGACGTGGATAGCTTATTTTCGATACATTCCTTATACCGTATGGACAACAAGTCTGGCTATGTGGAGAACATCTGAACTGCCTTTATATCAGAAGCATACTACCCCTCCACTGTTTTGGCCAGATTAAGCGTCGGCGCATAACGTCAAAACAACTATCAATTGGCTCACGGAAAAGGGGCATGATTTCTTCAAGAAAGACATCAATCCGCCAAATTGCTCTCAGCTTCGGCTCATCGGACGCTATTGGTCGATTGTGAAAAGAGTTTTCAAAAAGACTGATAAAGCAGCTTAGAATATGCAGGAGTTGAAACAAAAATTTGGGCCTAGCCAGAAAATGTGATGGAACTCTTGTCCGGAACTTGATGTAAAGTGTTTGATATAAAAATTTGCATCTGTTCTTCAAATGTTCAAGTTCCATCCCGTTCATTTAAGAATCATCCATTTGTTTGAATACAAATGCACTTTTTTAATTGGTTTGGAAGAAAAATATTTGGATAACTTATTTTCGATTCAGTTCTTATTGTTTCATGTTTCCTGGCCCGAGCTACATGTGTTTTGCTTGATTTGTCTATTAAGGACTTGCTTGGCTTTTTGCGAGGAATGAAGAACGACTGGGATTTCTGTCATCTCAATAATCTATGCTTCCTGTTGGGCCATGTCAAGTTTAAATTTTAAACGATAAGTGGATGAATTTGAGCAAGTGTCACTGGAAGTATTGCTAAAATGGCTTCGGTCAACTCTAACGGAATCGATAGAACGTCACTGAGCAGATAAACAAAGCAATAGTATGCGTTCCTTCAAACCCTAAAGCAAACAGGGATGGCGCTAAGATTGACAAGAACTTGTAATTTCCTCTAATTAATCCTCCTCTTCCTCAATCAGGCCAAGGCCTGGCCTCGGTTGTATACAGCACTTATCTCCTTTCTATTCGGTCCATGGTTGCACTTTGCAAGTCTGCGAAGGGTCCACATGTCACCTTTTACATGATCGATCCAGCTTGCTCGTTGCGTGCCTCATCTTCTTCCAAAGTAAGATTGCAAAACCATCGAGCTTTAATAAGTTTTATTAAAGTTTTATGGAATCCACTAGAAATCAATTTGGTTTTATTATGGCAGCAAGAGGTACCAATAGGCTAAAATTTTTGTCAGGTATATAAAAACCTTCACAGCTTCTTTACAACGATCTTAAATTCCTTTTACTCCTATCAAAGGTTTTATTTTGACTTTATAAAGTCGTAAAATGTTGTTTTGAAAATCCGTTTTAGGAATCATTCATATTATCTTATTATGGTCAGTTGAAAAACCATTTTGAAACCATTTTGCCCTCCAGTAAAGGCATTAAACGGCTAATTGGCATTGAAGAATGTTACCAAATGACTAAATAGTTTTATAGAAGCCATTGCTAAGATTATTTGGCTTTTTGGTAAAACTGTGATTTCTTCCAATCGCCACTGAAATATATGAAATAATTGAAATGTGGAAAAATAAATACACCTATTTTAAAAATGTAATAGTAATGAACTGTAGATCAGAGACCAATTTTGGTATTCTTTTAGATCAATCATCAATCTTTAATCGATCATCAATCATCATCATCAATTTGGAGTTTCATGATTAATTTATCGAAAATATGTCTTTCAAATTTGTTTTTGTTGTTGTTAACTCGCATAATTTCCGAGGCGCATTTGTTTTCGGGTCTTATCGTGCCAATATTCACCATAAAATTATCGATATCGCCGTTAAGTTTGAAAGCTGTGCTCATTTGGCCCTATGCTGGTTTTGATGTCAGCCAATAGGTTTTATGATGGTTTTCAAGTGGTCATAACATCTGTTACTAGAACATTTTCATAATCTGTATGGTCTTAGAAAGGTTTTATTAATTTGTTTTCACAACCGTCTATAGAGTGGGCCACTTTGTACACATTTTGGCTTTAAAGATGCATAGAGGAGGTGTTGGTGGACAAAACAGTTTTAAATGTAGTTTCATCAACAAAACCGAGCAGAGCTGAAATAGAACTAAAATTGTTACTTTGGTTGTGCCCGTCAGATCAATATGTCCGGTCCACCGTTGTCGACCGATTTTAGAGAGTGTACGATAAGATATATTCTCATCAACTCATACAATTCAGGGTTCGCTTTAATCCTCCACGAACAATGTTCTTGTTTCGTGTCTTATAGATGGTCAAATGTGTAGTTCAACGAACTTTGTTCGATCTTAGCGTCCTTCGGAGTCCAAGGCACACTGGGCCAGGAGACGAAATTAGCAAGACAAAACCTCTAGCGCTTTGAGCATGCATTTTATCAAGATGATTGCTTCAGCATTGTTGCTCAGTTTTATCTGCGCCACAATTTGGTAATAAAAATTAGTTCCAATTTTCCGAAATGCGATACTAACTTTTTTGTTTCGCCTTCTAGCGGTTTGATGTCTTGGGCAAAGTTGTAGAGCATAAAATAATAAGAAAGTTTGCCGAAAACATCAAAGTTTTATGTCTACAAATAATAAAGTTACGATTAGTTTTGTAAAATGTAACTGAAATTTGCGTTTTTTCTACTAATTTTCATATTTTCGTCAAATATATTATTTTTGAAACCGTTTATGTGTTGAACCTTATTATTCGCGTATGTTTTGGAAGAGTTCGTATAGTTTTGGGACATAACAAGCGAAATATTAGCCAAAACTTTGAAAAATATCATGAATTTCAAAATTAATTTTCTCAAAAAATTGCAAGTTGTTGCAAAAAATTACTCATGTTTCAGAAAGTATCATATGTGACCTTTCAATTCTGAAGTTATGCCCGATACATATTTTGATATATTTGAGATATCTGGATTAATTATAATTAATATTTTTGATCTAGCAACTATTTTTTATTTTATATTTACTATTATTTCAACAGGTTTTGTACGGATTCTGGAAATTGATTTTTATCGGTTTGAGGAAACTGTTTTGTGAGTGTCATCACGGGGTCAGAGGTTAGCAAAAGTCTTCTTAATACATCTTCGATGTTCGCCAGGCGACTGAATTGTCGAGAATGGTGCTCCCGAAATTTTCTGATCGATTTGATCCGACGCTCTTGTGCTTCTTCCGACAATAGTCCAATAGGAATTTCGCAATGACTTATTATTTCAGATCCATGTACCAAGATCCTGTGAACTGAAGGCGAAAGGGGATAATAATCATAATAATGGACATATAACTTTCTAGTTTCTTCTGCATAGGTTTCGAATGATTTGACGTCGATTTCTAATTTCGACGATAGCGCGCAAAGAAGTGTAGCGACTCGACGAACGATGTCCACCTCAAGTCCTGTAATTCTTGCCGTTGTTTCTGGATCTTGAAAGAATCTTCTAGCAGTGTTGCCATCATTTGTGTTACCTGATGAAAAAATAAAGATAAAGGGATCTACTTCGCGATAAAGAAGAAAAATGCAGTTACCTCCGGATGGCAAAGGTTCACTTATTCTCTGCCCAATCTTCTTAAATTCTTCTCTAATTGCACGTTGCCGTTCAAGAAAGGTTTCGTTTCCTTTATTTATACGCCATTTTTTGAGTGGGATTCTGTACGAAACATTAAGCAGAAGCTCCATACTTCTTATGAAAGCATGCAAAACAGGAATGGTTTCAATTTTATTGCGATCGTCACATATTTGGGCTTCGATGGGATTACTGAGTTTTTTGCCTGATGCTCCGCAAAGATTGCACGCCTGGGAACTTGTTCCTGTGAAGCTGTTAATAACTTTGCCATCGACCATACTCAAAATTAACTCAGAAGAAACATCTACAGAAACCCTATTTATCGTCAATGTGGTTGCTTTCAAATTTAGTATTTGTAACATCATACTCTCCACTTCTCGTTTGATAAGATCAGCAGTTTCTTTTTGAAAAACCATTTTGATGGGGCGGCACAAATTGATGGATGATGGACTGTTGTTGCTCCAAACTTCTTGTCGTTCGCCGGAGACTGCGTTGAAATTTATTCGCAAAGGAACCAGGCAAATCAAAAAAATATGCGAGTCATTACATGATATAACATCATCGCCAACTTCTTCAAAAAATGTCATTTTATACCGTGAGTGGTTGCTTGAACCATCCAATCCCCATTTTAAAATAACACATAAATTTCCCTGTTCATGAATGTACGGTTCAATATATTTATTCAGTGTCATGAAGAGACGCTCTACCGTATGGTCAACAAGATTTTGAAGAGGAACTACTGCGCATGATGGCCGAATGGAAATATCTGAAATACGTTCAAACATGCAAACTTTTAAAACTTTATTGTAAAGGTTATTATCATTTGCGTGCCCAATATAGTTTGCAAATAAACTTTGATACAGCTCACATTCCGCCATGAAACAGCTTCCAATCAATTGGGAATTGTTGCAATTTTTAAATTTTTTGGTTTTATTAAAAATAATTTCGAAACTTTTGAGGAAATATTTTTTTTCAATTGGAGAGTTAAAGAAAATTTGAAATAATTTAGAACTATTAAAAAAGCGACTCAAAACCACCACAAAATCCAAAACTTGAAAGAATTATCGATCTATTGGAAGCTGTTTAGACAAGAACATAATTAAATGAATTTGTCCTTACCACGTGGATAACAAGTACTTTTATTATCGCGGATGTCATTGTATGCTGGATAAATGTCATATCCTTTTTTTAGCGTCATGTTCCTTATGTTTTGGTACTGTTGTTTTGTTAGATCGTTTTCACATAAAAACCTCAATGCATCGTCGACTGTAAAACGTTTCATCTCTGGTTCAACAGATAGAGCATGTTTTTTGAAACGGGAAGCTTTCTCAGGAAATGCAAATAGGTGCTCGACAACCCAAGCAACGGAACGATATCCATCAGTCCTTAATGCCGTTACCGTGGCTGAAACCAATTCTGCTGTGGTGTTTTTCTCGCAAATCTTTGGTTTTACGGAGCCTGGTCCTAGGGGTCTCTGCATCAAAAGATATTTTCTTCCTTCCACCAACATTTTTCTTCGGAATATTATTCAAAATTTTAAAGTTTGAATCCAGCCATTTTGAATGTTTCAGGAAAAACAAACTCTTAATGCGGTTGTACTTTGCGTATCGTGATTCAATATTTGATAGTAGCAAACGTAGTGAGTTTTGAACGAAATCAGAAAACATTTTATTATCAGGACTTGTTATTTTCTTCTTCACATACGATGCCACATCACCAAGTGGAAGATTCTGTAGGAATAATTCTACTATTTCTCGTACGCGAATACTGCACGCCAATAATAAAATTACTTGAATGAATTCCTACTGGATTAATTAAAATAACCTACCTTGAACCAAAGTGATCTGTAGAAGGCACCAACCACAAACTAGAAGTAATCTACCGAAAGAACCAAAAGGGTAAACCAGCGCTTCCAAACGGTTGATAACTACACAATTATTATGACATTTGACGTTTGAGATTTGAAGTTTTGAGGCGTATTCAAATGTAATGGGAAAGTCGTGGTTGCTTTGATATTTCATCAACATTCGTGCACTCATGGACATAGAAAAAATTACTGTGAGGCACGTTTTCAATATTCTCGTGGAAATGAGTGAGGCAACACCAAAACACGGCTAACAGTAATATCAAAAAGGCAATAGAATTATGGCAGCGTGCACAGGCTCATGCTTCAACATTTGCTTCGATGATGACCCCTTGGTTTTGACAGTGAAGTAAACAAGTATGTGTGTCAATGATCAATCGTATTCGTCGACACACGAATACAAGTGCAGAGGAATACTTATTTTCAATTGACTTTTATAGTACACTATCTTTTACAGATTAAAAATAAAGATATTCGAGGTGAAAAATAATTCCATTTGACATGTTGACATGAAAACATATCAGATTTTGTACAATGGAATGCATATGTATGTATACGCAAAAAGCAATCAATTATAGCATTGAGTTCGGGCTAAAATCATCAAAAGTTTAAAATACGATATCTCAAATATATCAAAATATGTATCGGGCATAATTTCAGAATTGAAAGGTCACATATGGTACTTTCTGAAACATGAGTAATTTTTTGCAACAACTTGCAATTTTTCGAGAAAATTAATTTTGAAATTCATGATATTTTTCAAAGTTTTGGCTAATATTTCGCTTGTTATGTCCCAAAACTATGCGAACATTTCCAAAACATACGAAAATTATAAGGTTCAACACATAAATGGTACCAAAAAATAACATATTTGACGAAAATATGAAAATTAGTAGAAAAAACGTAAATTTCAGTTAAATTTTACAAAACTAATCGTAACTTTGTTATTTGTAGACAAAAAACTTTGATGTCTTGGGCAAACTTTCTTATTATTTTATGTTCTACAACTTTGCCCAAGACATCAAACCGCTAGAAGGCGAAATAAAAAAGTTAGTATCGCAGTGCCGACCTTGCGGTGAAAATTGGAACTAATTTTTATTACCAAATTGTGGCGCAGATAAAACTGAGCAACAATGCTCAAGCAATCATCTTGATAAAATGCATGCTCAAAGCGCTAGAGGTTTTGTCTTGCTAATTTCGTCTCCTGGCCCACTGTGCAAGGTAGGCAGGATTGCCAGCCGTAATACGCCTTTGTATCTCTCTGCTGGTGTCATTATTGGCCGTCAAAAATGACCCTAGCAAAGTAAAATAACAAACTAATATCAAAAAAGTAACAAGTTTTGTAATCTCAGATATCATTTCATACTCATCTGTTATCGCATAACAAATTTAGTTATCAACATTGACAAATTTGGTTATCATCTATAGCTTCCAATTCCCAGGCTAAAAATGTTTGTCGTAGCGTC
>JASCZW010018885.1:0-14665 GCA_034211315.2 Aedes japonicus | reverse complement strand
TGCGCTTGCATCACAGAGCGTAAAGGGCGCGTTGTATCAGCTCGGTCGTGATACAATTCGAGTATGAGGAAGTTATTATAGTTTGCTCAAAAGTGCCTGAGCGAAGTGCAATAGCTTTCAAGGATTACCCGTAGTTGCGAAAGTGAAAATTGCACGGTTTCAACCAAAGGAATGAACAACGGTAATTTTAGTTTGCTTTGTTCTCGTTAAGTTTCCATTACAAATGAAATTATTTATCGATTAAGCTAAATTAACGTTAGGAAAAAAAACAACATTGAGAAATACGTAAATTGTTTCATGTACTTTGGTAAATCTTCACTTAGCAACCGTGAACCATTGTGATGGCCCACGTAAGAGTATACGTGATTACCCAAACTAACTGCAGTATTGGGAGTTGTTGGAGAGGGACGAGTATCTGTCGGAATAACGGATGACACAATACAGACAAGACACAAACATGTCAATATATAAATGCATTCACAACATCATGGACAGCACACTAATGATCCCAGTATGAACACAAACAATGACATTCCATCAGACTCAGCTCAGATTACAACAAACGCCATGGATATGACTACATTACATTAGTAATTAGCAAATAGCTTGATAACATAGCACTACACACATTGATAACACGACACATAAAGTATGGCTAGCTGGGAATTAATATGAAGATACTACTTCAATACTAATCTAGATTATTTCTCTTTTGTTTAATGTCCGACTGCAAACAACATCAACCATATCGCCATCAAAATTCGTACTAAGCAAACACGATGAAAGCTAGAAGAGGACACGATTAACAATTCTAACTAGCCTAATTCTGAAGAAACCCAGGACTATGGCTTTAGGCTTTAGAAGAGATGCCGGAGAATGAATCCAGAAACGTAAGAAGGGATGGAGGGTGCACGTGGGAACCTGAAAAAATTGTAAGTACACTGTCTTATTATAAAATTCCGGCGCTCAAACAGTAAAACTGTAAGTATTGTACAGTAGGCTCATTAAGCAATAACCATATATAGCAGGAGTTTGGTCTGCATCGCCATATATTCCCACTCGTTCATTTGCTTCTATTCATCTATTGAACACATTGAACAAGGCTGAAGTGTATCTTGCGGCGAGTATTTACCCAAAATATGAGTTTAAAATACTTAAAATAAGGTAAAGCACATAAACTTTTACTCAAAAGTAGGTGGTTTCCTCGTTCTTTCGCATGAATGTTGTCAAAACCAGAGAGAGTCACAACGACCCATTGGGGGAGTTTGGCCCAATAAATCAAAATTAGGTAATCTTCATTATTGTTGGAGCTGCGTAGAAAGAACTCAACTTTCGGTAGATTATACTATTCGGTGAGTAAATTTTCTGCACGGAGCTAGAGGCAAACTACCCAGCGAGACTATTTTCACTATACCCAAAAATAGGTTATTGGGTCAAAGTAGGGAATTGCGTTGAAAGCACTCAAATTTGTGTAGATTTGCGGTACCGTGTACAGTCCGATCCAGTTGCATTCGTAGTGGTGTGTTGCTGACGGGGTGTTCTATGTTGGCTGCTAGAGGAGTCAAAACGTTCTCTTGTTTGCTGTGGGAGGGCAGCATGAGCAAGTATCCCAGTGGGTGTCGCGTTGGTTTGTTGGGCTACTGATGGGTTGGAAACTGGCGATGTTTGGACGGACTTCGATATCAAGTTTTCGTCAAGGTTTGAGCTCAATCCCTGCCTAGAAACCTATGATGGTGCTCGTGAGACTTTGCTTGGAGGACTCAATTACGCAAATTTGCACAGACGAAGAGAGGGGAAGAAGGATTAGTCGCAAAACAGAAAGCGAAAAAAGAACGTATAACCTAAATCGTAATCTGTTCAGTAGTGTCCAGTTCAATCTAAACAAAATGGAAGTAATGCAATACGATGGTGGTGCTGTGCTAGTTAGGGTTACAGAAAGGGATGGACATTGCCTATTTTCTGCGATCGTGAACCAAATGCACCATACTGATGTGCGAAGCCGGGAGCATTACAGAGAAATCTGGGAAACGCGACGCTTAGTAGTGGAGCACATAACCAAGAATATGCAGGCATTTCATGATATCCTGATGGCCCACATCACGGATCCCGATATAATCATTCCTGGAAACACGGAAGCGGAAAAAATCAACGCCTTCTTACGCAATCTAGCGACAACAGCAGAATGGGGTGGTGTTGAAACAATCATCGCAGCGTCTCAAATGTGGCATAAGCGGATTGATGTCTTTAATGAGCGTGGAAATATTCTACAATTCAACCAGAGAGCCACAATCAACGGAGTTTTAAGAATCGCCTATAGGCTTTCAATACCCACTAGAGCGAATCATGGACGTAATCACTACGATAGTGTGGTTCAAAGGCTGAATGTTAATAACATTCAGTCCGTCAACAGTTATAACGCAACCCCAAACCGGCCATTCAATGCCCCCTCAGCAATATGGAAGCGTGGCAGAGGAACCCTAACGTTGACACCTCTCAAATAAGTTACCGCAGCGAAACTATCGAAGGGCCGGACCACGAGCCAACCGAACCCGAGGAAACAGGTACGTTTAAATTCGCGAGTTGGAACATTAGAGGATGTTCAACGGACAAAAAAAGGAATCAAGTTGATCAAATTCTCAAGCAGCAAAAAGTCAAGCTTGCTGCTATTCAAGAAACGAGATTACCAAGCTGCTCAATGACAACAAAAAATTACATATGGTACAACGTGAACAACGAGGACAAAACACGCCAGCGAGAAGGGGAGGAACGGCCATAATAATCGATAAAGCTATTCACGTGGACAACATGTTTCGTAAGATTAGCAATAATTCCGCTTCATACCTATGTGAAGTCCTAGGACAACCCTTGCTCTTCATATCAACCTACATAAGACCGGTGACGAACGAAGAGAATGGCGAATTTGCCAGCTTAATCCGCTATGTACTTAGCTTACTCCAGGACATGCAGAACAAAATGGTATTGCCATTGATAACTCTTAATTTACTATGAACACAAAATTATCACCGTAACGAAAACTTAACATCTTACTTAAAACTTTTCTAGGCGATTATCGGAGACTTCAACGCACATATAGGCATCCATAGCATAACGGAAGATGATAGACGTTGCATCGGTCCTAATCTACTACATCAGGAATGCAACACAAACGGTTTGGAATTAAAGAATCTTCTGCACTGCTTGAACCTAAAAGACTATCTAACATACTCCAAATCACCCTCAGTAAAGATCACCTGGTTCAACAGGAAAAGCGAGTCACAAATTGATCACGTGCTAATGAGTCCTATGAAATACTACAAACATCCTGAGATTAAGGCATTCTGTCACCCTAGCAAGCTGAGTGACCATAAAATAATCATTGGAGTTCTAAAAGTAAAAACTCGGACCCTACTCTAACTCTCGCCAACTCAATACCACCGCGTAGTGCAGCAAAGCGCCCAAAGTTTGATGTTGATGCGCTTAAGAACGATGAGGAAACCAGAAAGAAATACCAGCGAGCTCTAAATAACAACATAGGCAGGCAAAACGTATCAAACAGAATGCACGTAAACGAGAAATGGAAAGCATTGTCAAGTGCCATCACAAACGCCGCCATGTCAACATTACAAAAGCCACCATCACCAATGACTCCCAGAAGAGCCAAAGCATCAAAAGATTATGTTCGGGTCCATCAACAACTCCTGATGAATAGATCCAACAGCACATTAAAAAATGAGTGTGAAAAAGCGCGAAGGGAGAAACGGATGGCATTTGAACAACATTTTGAAGAAAAGGTTCAGAATTTTTTGGAAGAAATGGCTAACGACAATGGATTGAGTAAGATGACTAAGACGTTTCGATTTCTCAAGGCACACCGACGGAAGCTGAATAGTAAACAGCGTAAATTCATCCACATTAGAGAATGGGAGCTTAAAACTCGAGAACAATCAACGCACACGACTGTTGAACTAATTGAAGAAACAGACAATCGATCTCCAGGACCCGAACCCAGCAGAATAGAAATCACAAATATTCTCACGAGCATGAGAAACAACTCAGCCCCAGGCCTGACGGGATCGTTAGTGAATTATTGAAGCACGGGTCTGAGGAAATGCTTGACATCCTGGTTGATCTGATCACAACAATATTCAGAACGAATGATGTTCCTCATGAATGGATGAGTACCATTCAAATCCCGATTCCCAAAATTCAAAACGCCCAATCAACCTGCGATTATCGATGCATCACACTATGTTCGGTAGCATATAAATTATACGCAAAAATTCTACTCAACAGACTTGAACAACAGCTTCCACCGTTACCACAATACCAGATGGCATTCCAACAGAAGCGTAGTGCCTGTGACCAAATCTTCGTTTTACGCAGAATTCTCGATGAAAGATGGCGTAAAGGGAAACCAACCATTCTGGTATCACTAGATCTACGACAAGCTTTTGACAAGATCGATATATCGAAACTACCTGCAATCCTAAAATCCCTGAATGTGGCAGATGCGCTAATAAACCGGATTATAAAAGCCTGTATTAATGAGCTTACTTCCATTCAGTGGTTTGGAAACCGCACTTCATCAATTAGGAAAAATCAAGGAATCAAACAGGGATGTCCAATTAGCCCAATTCTTTTCATTATAATGCTGCACCACGTTCTCTCCACGTTGAAGGAGTTTTTGCCGGACCTGAACGTAGACGAAATAGGAAGAATAATGTTCCCGTTCATTCTTGCATATGCAGATGATTTGATGTTTATTTGCGAATCGGCTGAAGACGTTGAGAAAGTCCTTGAATTACTGGAACCGCTTCTAGCATCTATAGGATTGGAAATAAATCACGCCAAGTCGAAGGTACTTTTAGATTCCCCGAAGTGACTGTAAACCGAGCGCCGGATGAGCAACATCAGTTTGGAAAATACACACTAACAGTGTCATCGAAGATCCGATACCTGGGAGCATATATCACCAGCAGTCTAACGAGGAAGGAAACCACATCGGAGCGCATAAAAAGACATACAAGGCGTTCCACTGTCTATGCAGTTTTCTTCGGGACCATCCGTTAAAATGGAACACTGCGAAAAACTATACCACGCGCTGATTACACCCGTGGCGAACTATAGCATGGAAGTAGCAACATTACTGAAGAGCAACCGGAATTCACTGAGGCGTATGGAGAACACAATGCTTAGTGCTCTAAAGTCCCTCAGTATTCCAGAACAAGCTGAAAGGAATATTGACACGTTTGATACTACATCAAATGAGGAACGCCAGCTAAACGATCATGAAAATGGGGAAGAGGAAAATCCTTCCACAATCCTTGCAGTACGAGAATTAGAGGGTACACTATCAACAATAAAATTCGCATCGCTCGGTTGAATTTTATGGGACATGTAATAAGGAGTCCACACTACGGATTAATGCAAAAAGCATTGGGCTACAAAGTCGCAGGAAAAAAGAAGATTGGAAAACCATGTTATACCTGGAAGACCAGCGCTAAACAAGATGTAGCTCGCAGTGGACACTCACTGGAGTATTGGAAAGATTTAGCACCCGACAGAGAAAAATTCAAAGCTGCCACTAAACGTCTATTCCAAGAAATGATTGAATCGGAATACGAAGACTCCGAAAGTGATTCGGGTACGGACAGTGAAGATGACATCCAATTAACTGAATTCGAAGGGTTCAGCGATGGAGAGGATGATATCTTCCAAGGATTCGAAAGCAATTAAACCATTATCAATCAAATTAACTAATTCATACGACTGAACACCTACAATATATTAATCGCAATCTCTGTTTTATTTCTGTTTTATTGTATTATCTTTTTCACTAGCTATGTGACGAACGAAACCCCATATGACGAGAGGCCAAGCAAATCAGGCAAATGTTCAACGATATACGGCTTTTTACAGAAAAAACCTGCCCAAACCTTTTACCTTCCCATAATCCCTGAGCAGCCGGTTTACCACAAACCACGCAGAACTTAATTGACCCCCATGGGTTAAAGATGCTGTGATGCTCACTCCCCTTCCCCTCCCTGATGTATTATGGACGATGTGAAATTTCGCATCGGTGACTTGGCCCTCGACCCCCTTGTACATCACAAAATGAAAAATGAAATGAAAACATTGGGTCTACGGTTTTCTAATAAAATCATTGTTATTTTAGCTATGTAAATAGTTAGTTTGTATCGTGTAACTGTTTTCTGCACAATCGGTCATCCTAATAGCAACATGATTTTGTTGATTATCGCTACATTAATGACACACCAAAATACATAGGAGGCCGAATAAAGGAGCTAGGCTAACATTACATCCCCTTACCCTATTTCCCCGGAAAACAGATCGGTTACAAATGGTGCCCTTTTTCCAACGTTTCGCTGAGTCAGCTGGCAAAATTGGAGGATCTGAGCACCGCAGCAGTTCGTCACGCGACTCGGGAGTCTGGTGAGGAGTCTTCCTTTCGGGACAAGAAAAAATCTGGACGTAATCCGGGCCCTGTGGACCAAAGCCTGCAAGCCTTCACCCGTGAAAAGGATACTTCCGTTTGTGATGTGGCCAAAAAGCTGGGAGTTCGAAGAGTAACGTCTCCCGAGCCAAGACACGAAATGTACTAAGGACTTTAAAAGCAGAAGCAGCCACAATCGTTGTGCAAAAACAAGCAGCATCTGTCAAACAAAGGGCCCGTAAGTTATACGATAAACTGCTGCGTGGAACATCGGCATGCGTAATAATGGATGATGAAATTTGATTATAAGACGCTTCCGGGTGTTCCAGTTCTACGCGGTCCCTGCTAGTCAAACCATTGAAGATGCCGATATATGTCAATTCTAACCGAAAAATTCGGTTAAAATACATTGGTTTGGCAAGCAACTTGTGAGTTTGGAATGTTTTGAAATCCGTTTGCAACAACCGATACGATGACTGCTGATGTTTTTTTTTTAAACAATAATACAGTACTGTTTTGGCTGGATTGTGCATCAGTGCATTACACAAAGCACACACAGAAAAAAATATCTGAATTTTCATTGTGATTTAAACATCAGAGCATGTAGAATTGTATATCCTTCCTCACAAAGCAGGATCTTGCATAAAATAGTAGTAATAAAGACGAGCTTTTGAATACAACATTATCGCGAATGTATGGAATGTCCTAGAGCTTTACACGACTTAGAATGTTAATTTGTAGGTTTTGGTGACGCTCAATTTATGTGCAAGATATTGAACAGAAATTCACATTAATTTGTCGAGCTGTGCGCGGTAGTCTGGACGCAGTTAAAATTGTTTTGTAAATTTCAATCTGTGATCATTTACATAAAAAGAGCAAGCAAATAGTTTTGAAATTACACGAGGTATTTAATTTACACGACTTCCAACTTGTAATAAGTGCTTCTTGTCACCTTATTTAAAAAAAGAGGTGGAAATCGACGAGGAAAAATCACTGATGTCGGATTCGCCCTTATCCCTGCTCTACCTAAACAAGGAAAAATGAGTAAGATTTTTTCTGAGTGTACTCGCAACGACGCAAATTAGAGGTAATTGATATGTCTGAAGAAAGCTGATAAGGAGCTGCTCGCAGATGCGTGTCACCGGTTATTTTCCACAGGAAGATTTTGATGAATGCAGCGCATCGGATGATAAGAAACAGCTCCACAGTATGTCAAAAGGTGAGTGTTATAATATGGCTATTAAAAGAACACAGATTAGATAGATAAGTGTGGCTCGTTCTTGTCTCGAGTGTCTCAACTATCAGCAGCAAATGCGTCAAATACATGTGAGGGCTGAATAGCGTAACATTGTAGCTTTGCCCGCGAATATATAAATGATATAGCTAAAGCTATAGCTATACCCGACAACGAAAGTATTGCTCTATCATTTGCTTTGCACACTCCTTTCTAAAATTGATTAAACATCATTAGGATTGGCAAGATGATAAATCACCAATATCCACCTGGTTCAATACGATGTGCTGATTTTCCACTTTCTCAATTCAAACAAAGGTTTTCTTCTGGATGAATCGACTACTGATGAAACAGATATGGACCACGATGGGGGTTGTTGCTTCGATTTTCAGAAACGAGTCTACGTGGTTTATGAACAGGACCAAACAGGGTTTTCATGACGTTCGCAGTGATAGTCTTTCGCAAAACGGTAATATGTTATTAGGTGTGTGATACGTCGAGGAGGTGGAGCTAGCGTAGATGAGGTGCACATTTTTCCAGTTTATTTGGCGAGGTTGTCATGTCAGACTGTCGATGATATTGATAGGAACCAAATTTCCGCCGTAGGACAGAATCCATTTGCACTTTGCACAAAGAGATAACTCATCATGCCGAAAGTGAATTTAGAATGCTAAGTTGAGAGCAGAGACCAAAATTTTCGCCTACTCGAGAAGAGAAACGTCTTTTTTCACCCTCTTGGAGAAACAAATGAGAATGTGAGAAGCGAGAGACTATTATACGCGCACAGCAGTTTTCGCGAGAAAAGCAACGGTGATTTATAATTTTCGGAGAGCATGAGTAGCTGATAAATCGTTTCTTTTTCAGTGAATCCTAGATGCCGATAATTATTTTTCACTTACTTTTTGACACCTGAAAATCAACTAGTCTTCGTGCTTGTTTTATTCTGACATTCTAATTCTATAATGATGGTGCATGGCGGTAGCAGTGTGCACCGGCTTGGCCTTATTTTCGAGCTTTGCTCCTCGTATATGATCTAAGCATGTTTTCAATGAAAAATGTGGCATGAGGAAATATTTTCGTTGAATTTTGGAGAGAGATATATTCGCATATGCAAGAGAGAGGATAATGAATTATCGGCGATTCGGCGAGAGATGAAAATGTGAACGGCTCGCTTCTCATCGACAACCTGCTTGAGGGATAGCATGGTTTTCACCCAGCTGAGTGAGAATCTCGATCTCTGGTTGAGAGCAAGCAATAAGCCAATTGTGAAAGCAATAAGCTTGAAATGTCAAAAGAAGAAGGGCCCGGATACTCTTACCCGGTTGAGCAGATCTGGAGCCAACTCAACAATCAACATCTTCCTCACCAACAACATCGCCCAGGTGGTCGGGCACTAAGGGCTCAGCTTGGAGCACCTTTCAGTTGGCTCCTCGGTCAATCGGCATCTGATCACCAGACGAAACTACCATCGCGCCAGATGGGAAAGTTTCCGACAACACGTTGAAAACTGCATCGATTTCTACATGCACCTTGAGTCGGTTGATAACATCCATCTAAGTCCCAACGACTTCTCGGAAGAGTTCTTAATCTCAGCTGACAAAACATCAAAGAACATGAAGGCCCCAGGTTTCGACAACATCATGAACTTGGAGCTCAAGCAATTTAGCCCCCAGTTCTGTAATCATCTGCCAATGATTTTCAACCACCGCCTGCTACTTAGCTACTTCTCCTAGTTCCGGAAGTCAGCCTAAGTCATCCCCATCCAGGAATCTGGATCCTTCTTCTTCCAAGAGCTTCTCTCAGGTTTATTCAAGCTGTTTGAAAGAACCGATAGTCCGTCGGTTTTTCCCATCTCCAGACGAGTTCAACATCTTGCTCGGTGAACAATTTAGCTTCCGACGTGGTTGCTCAATAGCTCACCAACTTAACCGAGTCATCAACATCCTCAGGCTGAACAAGTCTGTAATTAAACCTTCTGCCCTGGTACTTCTTGACATCGAAAGACTTTTAATAACCTGTGGCATGATGCCCTGGTGTAAACGATATGATGTTCCCAGCTTCCTGGTGAAGATAATTAGAAATCATCTATCGGACATAACATTCCGTGTTTAGCTGCATAGTGCAGGTTCCAATACGCAAGAGATCTTTGCCGGTGCTCCGCGGGGAAGTATACTAGGTTCGCTTATGTTCAACCTTTTCACCTCGAACATACCGCCGCTCCCTGAAAATGGATCTCTGTCGTTGTTTGCCGATGATACCGCAGTCGTCCACAACGGTAGGGTAACAACCGAGAAACTGCAGCGAAACTTGAATGTCCTGTCAGAATACTTCAATGAATGGAAGATCTGTATCAACGCAGCGAAGACCCAGGTTATCCTCTTTCCACACTCCAATTCTCCCAGACTTGTTCCGCCTGATGATTTTTAAAATAAGCCTGAACAACACAACGGTGGAATGAACCAATTCAGCTGTCTACCTTTACGTTTCCCTAAACTGCAAGCTTATTTTCAGGGAGCAGGTTGACAAAACTGTCACAAAGTGTAACGTTCTGTTGAAGCTACTGTTCCCATTGAACAACAGAAGGTCTACATTATCACTGAAAAACAAGCTTGTTGTCTACAAGCAAATCATTCTTCCAGTCATCGAGTACGGCATGCCAATCTGGGAGATTTGCGCAAAAACACATCACCTGAAGCTTCAGCGTGTTCAAAATAAGTTCCCTAGAATGATTCTAAACACCTCTGCGAGGACAACAACATCTGAGGTCCAAATCTCATAGTACAGGTTAGATTTTTGTCTAATTGATCTTTTCGAAAAATTTACAACCATGAACACTTAGAAAATTTTACAGTATGCGGTAATTTTTTACCGAACTTTCAACAGCTGAACGTTCGGTGATCCGATTTAACGGATTTCAGTAAAATTTTACAAATACCGGTAATTTTGTTACAGGTAACTGTCAATTTTCACCGAAATCCGGTAAATCGGATTACCAAACGTTCAGCTGTTGAAAATTTGGTAAATCATTACCGAATACTGTAAAATTTAAATTTAAATCACATAACGCCTGAGTTGAACGGTTGACAAAAAGTAAATGGCTACGCACAAAAAGTCCTGTAATACGGGATTCAGTTAGTTTAAAAAGTCCATTTATTGTTGCTTTACAGAAGATTTATTAAACCTGGAATGTCATCATTGAGGTTGTAATGAATGGTTCCGCTTTCAGGCCACAACTGTAAATCGCTAGCCAAATCATGGACTTCTTCGCGAACTTGTTGCCTAACACAAACTTGAATCTTCCCGGCACATCGCTACAACCAGCCGCGATGTAAAAATTTTGACCGGGAAGCTGCTTAAAGTCGAGTTTGACGTATTCTTGTCATGGACTCAAGTGCAACATTTGTGTTTCGCCAAAATGCTGGCATACAAGAGCTTTCCACACTTTTTGACCAGTAAATGCTGCTTCAAGTGCTGGTTAGAATATTAACTGACTTTGTACGAATTGAATCCTTCCCTGGCAAGGATGTTCCGCTTCGTTTGAAGTTGGCGTTGTACCTTCTGGCCACATCTCGGATCGAAAGACTCGGGTTGGTTCTAACGCACCTCAACACTTTGCTGCGCTGCTGACGATCTCTGGTTCCAGTTTTTTTTTTCGTAAGTTCGCTGATTTCTTTCCACACTCAGAGATTCCTTGTACGTTTTGAACACTCGATAAATTGTTGTTTCCTGCATCTTCAGCACTTTCGCCAGTTTGGAACCGGACCAGTCCGGATTGTCCAGGTGTTTGAGCACAATATTTTTTCTTCTTTCAAATTCCATTTGACGTTATTTCTGAACGCGATCGACTACTTTGACCAAACTTGCACCAGTTGTTCTCTATACACGCTAAGAGAAAAGTACCCGGAGGAGCAGTTGAGTGTGGGAAGTGTGGGAAATTCATTTTTTTTTTTTTCTGTGCACCAAATTCAACATTGAACTGTCTAATGCATATGAGAGGCCATAATTAGGAACATAGAAAATATATTTTCCCTAAAATTCCTTAAATAACGATATATTTTTCAACTGTAATAGTTATTTTGGAACTTGTGACATTTTCTACGTATGGTACCTGTTGTTCATTACAAAGTATGTATGTAGACTAAAACGTGCCAAATTTAAGTCACTTGAAGATCTTGACGATTATCTTTAGCTTTACCAGTAAAATCATGGCGGCATAAAAGTTAAGAAAAGGGCCAGTTCATAAACCACGTAGATTCTTTTTTGAGAATCTTAAGGGTCACCTACAATTGATACGTTGCGGATGCGTTGACGTAAATTTGACAGAAAACCTATTTTTTTCCTCAAATTGCTTAAAGTTGAAGACTTCGTAATTATTTTTCGAAATCAATGATTGAATTGTCTTTGTATTGGTAAATCTATTTGAACATATGTGTGAGAAAATGAAAATGAAAATCTAGTCTTAAGCTTACCACTACACATGTATCCGTATTTGAGACATGTGTTTTCGTGGGAAGTATTGAGATTTCCTGAAATATCTATTTATTTTAATTTGCGTGTCGCTTTTTGATAAATGGGTTTTCATGTCACATATGCTGAAAGATTAATTCAATAATAAAATTTAACATGGATTACAGTAGTCTATTAAACAAACTATCGGGTATACAACAAAAGAAATTATAACATTGGTCATTACATAAATTCGTTATACTGCAGAAGTGTGCCGACAATATGTTTGTTCTGTCGGATGTGGTTCCATGTTGTGGTCGTGAGTAAAATCAAATTACATTTTTTTTCAACGTCTTATCTGTAGAACCAATCACATCAGCGGTGAACCTCGAGAGTATGCTCTCTTTGGCAAACCCTTTATCTTTGTCGTTGTTAGCATCGTCTCAATTTTTCTCCTATAGATTTTTTGGAAAACTAGAATAAATAATTTAAGTATAGATCAAAGGGTTCAGCATGAATATGTATATTTTGAAATAATTCTTACATAATAGTTTCAAATCTTTGCTGGTATGTAATTATCAAAATCGAAAATCGTTTCGTTTATAGCTAGTGCTACTTCTCCGTAGTCTCTATCCTAAAACGTCGATTTGGCTGCCTTTCTGCAGGTCGAAGCATGATTTTTTTGTATGCTAATTTTATTTATTCGCGATCAGCAGCAAACTTGCTCAGTAGCTCTAGGAGTACACCCAGCAAACGGGGGCATATATTTGTTATGCCAGCTGTATCCTACATAATGCTGAAAGCGGGAATGCATACATGGTCCGGTTGAGGAAATCTTTCGGGTTGGACATTTTCATGACCTCCTTGGGCATAGAGTTTTGTTGTGCTTATCACACTATATACAAATTCTTGAATTGTGTTGGTATCGATAGCTCTCAATTAACAATTGTGAAAGTTCATCTAGAACATTAAGTTGTGAGTAGGCAATAAGCTTATTGTGATATTGCTTTCAAGTCAAGGAAGAAGGAAAAGGTCTGAAAAAAGCATCGAAAATTTTCAAATTTTGTTGTACCCTTACCTGCATGAACAAACATCTTCCATAGTGCACTAAGGAAACGACCTTGCTGGGGATGTACTCTTCTATCAGGCGGAGGAGTCTCAAACCACCATAGAAACATTTCTTGTGTTCAAAAACTTCCACCTGCCAAATTAGGTTCCGTTTGCTTGATTAGCTCTCGAACTAGGCAGAAATTTGTGTTTCATTTGCATGGGATCTCCCCCTTTCATAATGGGGGTGGGTCTCAGACTACCATTGAAATATTTTTTTCCTTCAAAAACCCCAAACATGCCAAATTTGATTCCATTTGCTTGATTAGTTCTCGAACTTTGCAAAAAAATGTGGGGGAAGGGTCTCAAACCATAATGAGAACCTTCTCCAGCCCAAAAACCGCCTGCATAAAAATTTTCACGCCAATCGTGATTGAAATGATGAAAATTTGTTCACTAAATAATTCCCCAGTTGATAGTGGTGCGAAATTCCATTTAAAATTTTCATCTTCACGTTTTGAATAACAATCAGTTCTCATTGGTTCTTCGACAAACAGAACACTTTGTTCCGTTGATGAGTGCCGAATATCGATCCAGCTATGAATATTATTCCTGATCACTCCCGCTCAACTGTTCCTTTGCAAACCGCTTCGTTGCTTCACGAATTAACGTCGCCCGTTGTGTTTTCTTTTTCTGAGGCATAACTACTCACCGGAATTAAATTCAATTATTGACAAAGTTACGCCCGGGCTGTGCAAAAATTGTTTACAAATTGATAGGAGGAAACTGGGCGGTACGAAAATATCAGCCGACGAGCATTGTTCCCAACTCAGGGAAGAATATTATTTCTTTCAAAATTGTTGCTCTTGGTAGATTATGTTACATAGTAAATTAGCGAATATTTTGCCCCCAACTCAATAAATATATCATAAGGTATCGAAAAACATCTGACACAACATGTTTTGTACAGATGTATCTCAGTTTTTAAACATGCCAAAACCCATCCGAAAAACACAATTCTACTCAGTGAATATGCACAGGAAAATGTCGGTCATGATTTATTACCGAAACTGGCTAAAAAGAATTGTTGACAGGAAGAAGAAGGCGAAAAAGAAGCAGGCAATCATCATCATTGCCCAAATTAATAACGATTTCTTCAACCTTAAGAACAAGTTACTCATCATGATTGCATATCAAATTTGGTCGATTTATGACACAATTGGTATTGGTACATAGGCCGAATAAAGTGGCTACACACTTAGAATTTTTTCCAGAATTTTACTGAATTCTCAACAAATTAACGTTCGGTAATCAGTTTTAACGGATTTCGGTGAAATTTTACAGTTATATGTAAAATATTTACCGTATTTTGATAAAATTTTACCGAAATTCGTTAAATCGTATCACCGAAAGTTCAGCTGCCGAGAATTCGGTAAAATTTTACAGATTTCCGAAAAATAATCTAAGTGTAGGCTGACATTCGA
>JASCZW010018884.1:0-14669 GCA_034211315.2 Aedes japonicus | reverse complement strand
CGGAAAATAAAATAAACATCAATCGTCAACATATTCCTACCCTTTCCTTACTTGATCTGCATTCGGACGGGGCCGGCGCCGATATTGCCTTAGTTTGAGATTACCAGTTTTTACACATTGAAGATGTATGTTAGTCCCAAGCATCATCTGTTGGCCCTCTGTGTAATAACAGCTGATCTGGCAAAAACGGAGTAGCAACCTCGGGTGGTCAATCATGCTCATGCACATACTCAGAATGAATTTCGTGAAGACCAACCAATCGCCACTCGCCATGTTGGTGTTGCTGGTGGGATGACCGGGAATAGTTGATTTATCCCAAAAGAAACATTGAAGCGCTGTCGAGAGTTATAACTTTATACTCATTAATCAAATATATTCCGACAAGTCACCATGGCCTTGTGAGATCTACCATGGATTCAATATCAGCTTTTTCCAAAAATAAAGGTTAGTATAAAACGCTAACTCTATAACGCTCGTAAGGTCTGAAAGGAACATTCTTCCACACCGATATAATCAGAATCCTCGCACAAGTCCGAGACTGAAAAATTAGTGTTCGTCATTAAACTTAAGGTATCATGTAAAAGCCCCATCTTGGAGTTTCATGTTTCCAATTTCAACTGTAGGCTCCTTTGCAAGAGTATTCTGTAATCTAGCTACTATCTACTTATCATCAATGCTTCCGCACGTCAGTTTCATTTGAACGTAAACAACAAGACTCTGTCAAATATTTATTGCATACCGCGCGCAACATGAATTTATCGGTAATCATTAGTGTTTTCATAATTATCGTAACAGCCTATAGTATGCAATTTTTTTTCCATCGACGCTATTGTTTTCGCGTCGTATGTTACGTGAAAAAATATGTTAATAGGGCCAAATACGCACCTCACCGACCGGGCAGCGGCCGAACCCACAAAAGCTGATAAAGTGTGGCGGCAATTTAGGAATCGCTAATTGAAACGTATAATACGCCTTCCGACCGCACCGCCGACCTCTTCCCTGGAAAAGGTATTATGTTGCTATTATTTTGCGCGAGGCACGTCGCCGGCATGAGTTTTTCTTGCTTTCGATAGTCTGATGTAATTTCCGAAGACTTCACCACCTCGCCACGGGGATGGAAATTGATACCGATCAAGGTCAGTTTTTGCCCACCACGGCTAAGGCAGCGGCGGCACCGATTGCTTCGTGCCCTGAGATTAAATTGGTGAAATTTGGCGTTTTTGTTCCTGCGATTGTTCCGTTTTCAATCGATCGTCGATCGCGGTGCGGTTTGTTTTTCGATAATCGACGTTGTCGGTTATTACCGGTCATGGATCGATGGATGCAGGCAGGATGAAGTACTGGCGTGAAAATTCGGCAGGGTATTGAACCTAAATTAGATTCAAGAACGATTGAGTCATCGGTCCAAAAAAGTAAAATCAGTACACAACAATCACAAACGGTTTGGAATATTCCGCGCTTCCACAAATGAACTCTGAATCCAATCGGCGTAGGTTGATTGCCTACCAGGTCCTGACCGAAACGAAAGTTCTTTAATTTTATCTTCATCAATCCAGTCTCCCACCTACTATCGAGCTCCCATTTGATGAACCACCCGACCGAAAAAGGTCAACCAGACGGAGCGTGCGAGATTGGAGATTCCCGGTCCCGTCCCCACGGACCAGAGAAAGGTAATTCGTATCATCTTTTTTTTTCGCGCCCACTACGTCAGAGCGCTTGTTGACCAGGTCAATCAACGATCTCCCGAAGGCCCGGCGCTGGTGCCAATAACAAACCAAAATATAATAAATTTTAATTAATCGGGAGAAGAGCTTTTGGCAAACTCTCTCGCCGCCGCTGGCTGGCTGGCCCCTGGCTCCACGGGGAGTCATTGTGTGAAAGAGTGGGTCAGTTGGGAATCAAGTCATTGCCAAAAAGTGTGGGGTGGGTAATTTTTTCTCTTAACTCAATCGATGGCCTGAGGAAACTTCCTATGATGGTGTCCGACGGCTGTGGCCAGACCTGGAGACCGGACGGACACCAAAACACTGCACCTCTGGAAATCAAATTCGTTCATCTGGAGCGATTAATAAATTACTGCGGGAAGCTGACGATGATGGGGCTGAAAAAGGTGCCGTCCACGATTTTTTGTTGTTGATGTTTCCAATATGCCCAGCACGCGTGATTGGGGGAAATGCTGGGAAAATGGGAATAATTGCATTAACATTTTCTAATTTAGACATGTAGCGCCAACCGCTTGAATGCCGCGCACTCATCGCCATGGATGGGATCGTTTTGATTTTGATTGAAAACCGATGAGTGAGAAAGTTTGTATTTTTGGAAAACTATCGCACAATGGCTATTTAAGTTGGCTGCTGCTTCGAATAGTGTCGATCCCATGGTTCGGCTGCGGACACTTACTGGGCCAGCATGGCCACGGGGGAATCGCAAAACGGATATTTGTCTAGTCAATCGGTTATTTGTTTGGGGTCTATAATTTAGCCAGTCAAACAGGAACCAATTTGCCAGCAGTCATTCACGCTGTTTAAAAACCCTCAATTAACAAGCTTGTATAATTGGGGGTTTTGAATGGGCCGAATGAGCTGTTTATCAGTGTATACTCAATTAAAGTGGTTTCCATCAGATAACGATGAATTGGTTCTTGCTGTTGTATGGGTTGAAAATGTATATAATAATTTAAAAAATTTAGACTTCTGAACGTTGAATACTTCGCGTCTCTCTTCAAGAACGTGGAATGGTTCAAACAACAAACTCGAAGTGAGCTACTTTGAAGTTTCTCATAATCAGTAACTATTGAGAATAGATAAGTGGATAGCACGGATGAATCGATGCAAAAGAATACTTGTTGAATAATGCCAACCAATAAGCAACTAGAGGTTTCCGTTGATACCCTAAATAGATAGAACTTAAACAAAAAACCGACTACTAATGTTATCATGACTGCATCAGTAAATTGTTTTAAAGATTAATGTTACATCGAGGAATTCCGAACAATATTTGATAGACCTCAATTTTAAGAATCCAGGATAGTGTGAGCTGCTTAATGGTATACCTGTAGCTAGACACTGAAAAGGAAGTTTAGTAATTTCCATTTTATTCCAACTAACTTTATTGCTCATCTTGACAGATACGCGTATTTCGTCTACAATGTGCAGACTTCTTCACTGTCGTGTACTAATACTCAACTTCAATCCGATAAATTTGCTGGGCTCTGACGGCTGGGTTGCCATTTTGAATCCTGGAGATTGTGAGCTGTTTTGTGGAATACCAGTGGAATTTCAATTGTGCATTTAAAAAAAACTGAACATCCCTCATTTTGTGCGTGCAAAACCATGCGCAGAATTATGCATTTATTTCGATTTTGGCATTTGGCTCAAATCAATCCAGTGGCTAAATCAACTCTAGGGACTTTTTTTTTATTAGGGCGAATCTAACTTTGAGAGATTTTCTTTGATTACTCCCTGTTGCATTCATATTCCAATAAATTTGTAGAGAACGCTAGCCAGAACTGTTTTGTTTCAATCTTAACTTAAGAATCCCTCGAAAGTTTTATAATGGTGCTGTATTAAATTAAGAGAGCGAGACAGGAGAGAACCTCTTATTGTTGGAGTCGCCTTATTGAAAAAAGTTCCTAGAATTGTCACTAACGTAAAAGAAATATTGCGAGTGACTGCGCTCTATATTAGAAGTGGTGATCAACTTTTTCCGCAATTACGCTTTTTTTCGGGTGTTACAGTTCGCAAAACCATGCTATTTGAAGTGCTATAGAATTGATAACTGCCAAAACTAGTGGTTATCTTTGTGATATAGGTTTAGATGCAGAAACTAGTAAGAAATTAAACGAAATTTAATGTGACTCCCCATTCGCTTGGTGGTTTACTATTGTTAGCCGGTGAAGGCAATAATTCAGACATAAAGGCTCTGATCATCGATTTGCTATAAAACAAAGAGAGTGAGAGCTACCAACACTAACGTGTACACTTGGTGTATCAAAACAAAAAGTGACGTCAGGTTCAATAGATTCTATTTGGGAATAAAAATGAATGCAGAAGATCAAAGTGAAAAAAAAATTGAGTGAGATGTTGCGAATAAAAACAAACCCAAAAAGAGAGATATCCTCTCCCATGTACACATCAAAACAGAGTGCATACAAACTTCCGCTAGAAACTATCACAAAGCTATCAGTGGTACATGAGCGTGATCCATCACGTTACTTTTGCCCGTTGAGGTGGCGGATTCGTCCGTGCCTTGACCTACCCCACAGTGGGATTCTGGGCAATAGTAACGTCCTTGGTTCGAGTACTATTTTACCTATGCCCTTTCACTTAATTTTCAATACTTCTATTCTATTTACAACCTACACTGACGGAACTTTCAACACTTTCTCTTCATATATTTCATTCTAGCAAACATTGCTGTCCACTCTTGGTGCCCCATGGTGATGAGCGAATATTTTCTTCTACATTACAAGATAAAAGTGATTTGGAAAATTGTGAGGACGGGCTCTTAAGCCAATCTACGGGAAACGTTGACTACTGCTCATCATCAATTCTTGACTCTGACGATGAAGATGGTATTAACGTGATTAAACAAGTGGTAGCTGGTCATAAGTGGACAACAATGGAACGGAAAGTTTTATAAAGGGTGATACGGTCAAAATTTGGTCAAGGGAAAACGCGTGTAAATCAGTGAAATCGTTTATTTAAAAAATCAAATTAAATTTCTTTTTCAAGTTCAATTAGTATAAAATTCAGGAAAAATATTCAGTTAGGCTTCCGCTTTTCCAAATCCGAATTGCCGGGCCTTACGCTTGACCCCTGCCATCAGATTTTGTACAGCCACCTTGTCCACCTTCTTCACCGCAGAAAGCCAGTTTGCCTTGAAC
This sequence comes from Aedes japonicus, assembly GCA_034211315.2. Classification (NCBI taxonomy): domain Eukaryota; kingdom Metazoa; phylum Arthropoda; class Insecta; order Diptera; family Culicidae; genus Aedes; species Aedes japonicus. Next base: position 9,784 of record JASCZW010018884.1, on the reverse strand, counting down.
TGCTGCTCGTCCTTAGCAGTTTTTTTGGTCTTCTTTAGGTTCCGCTTGACAATAGCCCAGTATTTCTCAATTGGTCGGAGCTCTGGCGTGTTGGGAGGGTTCTTGTCCTTGGGAACCACCTGCACGTTGTTGGCGGCGTACCACTCCATGGCCTTTTTACCGTAATGGCAAGATGCCAAATCCGGCCAAAACAGTACGGATCAACCGTGTTTCTTCAGGAAAGGCAGCAGACGTTTATTCAAACACTCTTTCACGTAAATTTCTTGGTTGACAGTCCCGGATGCTATGAAAATGCTGCTTTTCAAGCCACAGGTACAGATGGCTTGCCAAACCAGATATTTCTTTGCGAACTTTGACAGTTTCGTGTGCTTGAAAATATCTGCTACCTTTCCCCTTCCTTTTGCCGTATAAAACTCCTGTCCCGGAAGCTGCTTGTAGTCGGCTTTGACGTAGGTTTCGTCGTCCATTACCACGCAGTCAAACTTCGTCAGCATCGTCGTGTACAGCCTCCGGGATCGCGCTTTGGCCGTCGTATTTTGTTTATCATCGCGATTTGGAGTCACTACCTTCTTGTAAGTCGATAGTCCAGCTCGTTTTTTGGCTCGATGCACGGTTGTAGACGATACACCCAGCTTATTTGCGGCATCTCGGAGAGATAGGTTAGGGTTTCGCTTGAAACTACCGGCAACTCTCTTTGTCGTCTCAGCGGCTTCCGGTTTTCGATTTCCCCCCGATCCAGATTCCTGGCTGTCGACAAACGTTCCCCAAACACTTTAATTACATTTGTAACGGTTGATTTGGCAACTTTTAGCGATTTTGCCAACTTTGCGTGCGAGTAGCTCGGATTTTCGCGATGCGCGAGCAAAATTTTGATACGCTGCTCTTCTTGCTTGGACGGCATTTTGACAACTGAAGAGTGAATTCCAAAATCAAAATAAGAGCAACATTCTACACACACACACCTTCAAAATGAGGAGTGTTCAGGTTTTTTAAATGCAAAATTGAAGGAAATACGTCAAGTTGATATTGACCAAATTTTGACGGTATCGCCCTTTAGATCCTGTTCATGGAGGTAGTAAGGTGTGGCCCATTTAGTATTGGAACAAACATTTTTGATTCTTACAGCGACCCTAGTGGTCGGGTTTGTAAACTACGACATTTTTTGTGTTCCCTATAACAATAACAACATCAGAAGTTTTTATTCGCGGTACAGTTCGGACGTGTTTCAAAGATATACAAAATTGAAGAAAAAAGAAGAAAAATAATTGTGCGCAATCATTTGGAAAACCTTTTGTGGTCTGTGCCAAAACTTGCTAAAGTGTTGAGTTTTCCCCGAAATACCGTGTGGCATGTTTTGGCGTCGGGCGGGTACTGCCAACCGTCAACTGCGGAACAAAGTCATCAAGACCATTAAGGCAAACCCCAACATCTCAACGGATCATTGGATTGAAGAAAACCATCGCCGCACTTAGGAAGGACGTAGCATTTCTGAAGAAATGCTTAAAATATAAAGTTGTACCAGTAAGTCATAGGATTAAAATACGAACATCGACACCCGCCAACATCGTCAGGAAAATGGAAGTAGAATTCATCAAGGACAGCATCAAACGACTATTCAACAAACTGGACCAGCAAATTTTGGAGTGCTATTCTTTGCACCTGAAGTTAGCCAAGGAGTATCCCGTAAAATTCAAGGAGTTCTTATCCCGAGTCAAGGTAGCAGAGGAATGCGAATCGAATAGGAAACGAACGGTTCTCGATAGGAAACTCAATAAGCTGAGAATAGAATCCCAACAGGCTCGGACCACACATCACACCAAGCAACAGGCTCCACTTACACCCACCATCAACACGACACCGGTGGTCCACTCCATTGAGGGACTGGTTATCAACCGATCGACGACCGCATTCACGGAAGAAAAACTGACTCATCTCAACAAAGGATTAGGATACGCGGTTACAACCAAGCCCGACGTGGAACAGATCATCATCGACGTAGAGACAGCAATTAAAAAACACTCTTCCGACATCTTTACAAAACACAGCCAGGACTATCACTTCGAACATTATTAAGGACGGACAGAAACATAAACACAACAACGAGAAGGAAATTCGCATCGTTAAGGAGCTGAAGTCAAAGCCTGTTTTTTTACCTAAAAGCAGACAAAGGCAACAGAGTCATCATCATGGATAAGGAGGACTAAGACAAGCAGATGGCTTCTAAGATCAGTAATGGTCCTTATAGGCAGCTTCGGGTAGACCCCCTACCAAACATGGTGAAACTCGTGGACTAAACACTAAAGGAGTGTAAAGCAGTATTAGGGGATGCAGCAGTCCGTCTTCGTGAACCAAACCCCATCCTCCCCAGAATTAAAGGCCTCCCAAAAGTCCACAAACCCGGAAACGAAATGAGGGAGATTGTTTCATCTGTAGGATCTCCAGCCCAAAAACTAGCAAAATAGCTAGTAAAATAATTTCAAAGTATCTCCGAGCAATTCCCAACAAGCTCAGTTCGAAACTCTCAGGAATTTGTACAACAGCTACAGTCATCAGGTCATATAAATGACAATGAAGTAATGGTATCTTTCGACGTCACAGCCCTTTTCCCTAGCGTACCGATCATGGACGCAATTAACCTTCTAGAAGATTGGCTTTTGAAACAAGGGGATGACACAACATGGAAGCAAAAGGTGCGGATGTACCTTTTTTTTTGTTGCGGCGTAGAACCACTGCGTCCACTGAGTTGAACTTTTGTGGTATACCCCTGTTTACACTCAGTAGCAAAAAAAAAGCCGAGCAAAATTTTGCTTCCAAAATATGCCATGTTCAACCTACTGTAACTTTGTCAATTATCAATATTTTTAGCTGAAACTTTCATTACACAATAAACAATGTATAGACCGTATGTGATCGAAATTTCATGTTGATCAAGCTTATAAATTTGAAGTTTTCATTACATATGTGAAAAAAGTCATTTTTGGACATACCAATTTCAAAAATCCGTATTTCTGTGAAAAATTTAGATAACATATTTTAAATTTCACAATAGCCTAAAAATACATAGGAAATAATGTGGACGAAATTTGAATTGTTTCTATCAAGTGGTTTGGACTACAGCTGGCGTCAAAGTTGACGCACCAACATGAGTATTTCCCTTTTCACCTGATATTGACCGTGCTGAAATATCGGTGCAAAAAAAGCCGAGGTGAATTCATCTTATTAAGACACAGGATTTGTTACGCCTGAAATAGCCAAAATAACTAGTGTAACTCACGAAGTACTTCAAAATATGGCATCCAGCATCAATTGGATTGAAAAACTACGTATACAGTGTTATACAGTATTATTAGAAGAATTCACCTCGGTTTTTTTTGCACCGATATTTCAGCACGGTCAATATCGGGTGAAAAAGGGAAATACTCATGTTGGTGCGTCAACTTTGACGTCAGCTGTAGTCCAAACCACTTGATAAAAACAGTTCAAATTTCGTCCACATTATTTCCTATGTATTTTTAGGCTATTGTGAAATTTAAAATATGTTATCTAAATTTTTAACAGAAATACGGATTTTTGAAATTGGTATGTCCAAAAATGACTTTTTTCACATATGTAATGAAAACTTCAAATTTATAAGCCTGATCAACATGAAATTTCGATCACATACGGTCTATACATTGTTTATTGTGTAGTGAAAGTTTCAGCTAAAAATATTGATAATTGACAAAGTTACAGTAGCTTGACCATGGCATATTTTGGAAGCAAAATTTTGCTCGGCTTTTTTTTTGCTACTGAGTGTACTATACTAATTCGCATCTAAAAGCTAGATCACCATTTGTCAAGTGACCAACCTAAGACGCGTTTCCTAGTCAGGCAAAATTGAGTTTATAAAACCCACCACCTTCCCAGGAATTGCAGTCCAAATTTCTTTAGGTTGCATATAGCCACTGTACAGAAATTTAAGTCTGCTCTTGTACACAGCATCACAACTGCAAAACAGATGTTCCGAGGTTTCACGTTCCATGTTACAGAAACGACAGATATCATTCTGAACCTGGCCAACGTTTTTCAAATGATATCTACTCGGGCAATGTCCGGTTACTAGGCCAGTATAGGTACAAACAACTCTCTTATTGAGCTCCAGAAGCTTTTTACAAATTGTAACATTTGGAATTATAAACCTTTTCGCTTGAGAACACTTTGTGGTGACCATCCAATTGTTCATCACCCTTTGCTCTTCCCAAGATTTTAATTCCATTTTTATGGCACAGTATGATATACCGCAGAATGGTTCTGGGCCAATAAACTGTACATTTGAACCTTGTTTAGCAAGCTCGTCTGCCCTTTCATTGCCTTCAATGCCACAGTGTCCCGGAACCCAGAATAAATTTAAAGAGTTCTCTTGGCACACCTTTCGCAATGAAAGAATGCATTCCCAGACAAGTTTGGATGTACATTTATAATTGCTTAACGCTTTGAGTGCCGCTTGGCTGTCTGCAAAAATACAAATATTTGCATATCTATATTTTCTCTTCAGACAAACGTCAATACATTTTATTCTAGCACAGATCTCCGCTTGGAAAACCGTTGGATAGTTTCCCATCCCCACTTAGATTTCTACCCCAGGGCCGAAGATTCCTGCTCCCGTTTTTTGTTCCAATTTTTGAGCCATCTGTGAAGAATTTTATGGAGCCATGACGAACAGTGGGACCTCCGACTTCCCAATCTATACGTGACGTTTCACATATCTTGTAAGGGATGTCATGGTTTTCCACAGGTTTCATCCAGGCTCCATTCATATACATCACTGGCCCATTTTGAAAGCTTTGTGAAATGTTCAGGTGACCGAGTTTTCAACCGTTTAAGTCTAAGCATACTCTTTTCCGCTTCTATTTGCACGTATTCGTGCAAAGGCAGCAGATCTAGCATTGCATTCAACGCATTTGGTGGAGTGCTGCGCATCGCTCCTGTTATAGCAATGGACACTAGCCTTTTGTTTTTGGCCACCACACAAAAGAAGCATACGATAGTTTTGGACGTATTGTCGATGTATAAATCCACATTATCATTTTTGGTCTTAGACCCCATTTTCTGTCAAATGTTTTTGAGCAAATCCAGAAAGTATTGGTTACCTTACCGATCACACACTCAAGATGAGCATTCCAGTTCAGTTTGGCATCCAGTATCACTGTACCTTAAGCTGAATCGACTTTGCATGGAAGAGAACTACTTCACTTTCAGAGGATCATTCTATAAACAATTAAAAGGAGCCCCTACGGGAAATCCTCCATCCTCCATCTGACTCGTTGGTGGAGATACGTCGACGACATCTTCGCCGTAGTAAAAAAAGACGATCTCTCCCTAATTCTCCAAGAAATCAACAATCTCCACAAAGACATTAAGTTCACTCATGAAATAGAAAAGGATGGTAAAATTGCATTTCTCGACCTTCTAGTAGTGAGAGAATCATTGTCACCATCTCTTTTAGAGTTTGAAATCTTCAGAAAACCCACAAACACCCAAAGAGTCATCCCATACACTTCAAACCTCTCTTTTCAGCACAAAATGGCCACTTTCCACCACATGATCCACCGGATGTTGACCCTTCCTCTTAATAAAACTGGAAAATCCAAAGAATTAGCATATATCTTCGAAACTGCCAGACTCAATTGGTACGAAAAGAGGACAATTCAAGCGATCATCAACAAAAAGGAAAGACATCTTCATAGGAAATCACAAACAATTCTCTCAGACTCACCTGAACCCTTGACACGTGTATCCGTCCCCTTCGATAAAGTCATTACACAAAAGCTAAAACCACGATTTAGGGAATTTGGTTTAGACTTAGTTTTTTCTAGTAGGCACAACCAATTAGCATCGATGTTAGGCTCCACCAAAGACTCAGTAGACACCTTAGGCAGAGCAGGGGTATACAGAGTGTAAACACTGCAGCAAAATATATGTAGGCCAAACAAAGAGAACCTTGGCAACAAGGTTCAAGGAGCATCTAGCGGAGGTGACTAAGGCTGTCAAACAGAACGAGAAAGGAATTTCACATAACTTCAAATCAACAGTCGCAGAACACATCTATGATGAACCAACGCAACGGGATTCAGTTTATACCGAAAGAACTCAACCCACCAAGCTGTCCCCACCTCAGACCGATAGAGAGATTGTGGGCTATTATGAAGAGGAAGTAGAAAATGAATGGCAGTGTCGTCAAAAGCATCAATGAATTGAGAACCAAGTGGAATAAGATTGCCAAACGATGGACGAGTATAATGTGCGCCGTTTGATGAAACGTATTCCAGGAAAAGTCCGCAAATTTCTTCGAAATCGAGATGATTTTTTTTTTTTGAATTTTCTATCTAAAGTTCACATAAATTCGATCATTTTAAGTTAAAACAGAATACTATTTTGTTGATGTATATCCGAAATATACGCAATAGTCTATATTCCAATTCTTACTGGGCCGCACCTTAGCAGTGAATTTGGCCGTAGGGAAAAATTGCCGGCACAAACCTGCCAATCCAACGCCAAATGACCAGTCGGGTTAAATTGGGAATAATTCCCAAAGGATATCCGGAAATTGAGTTGACCTCCAAACAACATCACAGCTGCAAAGCAAGAATGCTGTATTACGCTTTGCAGTGAATTACTTTCGGAAAAAAATCTATACTTGGACAGTATCCAAGGATGAATCGCTGTCAGCCCATAAACATATCAGGTTCGAATATACAGCCAGAGAACTTATTTCAGAAAGTTATAGAGACTCATAAAGAACAAATAGGGATTTGTATCGCTTTCACCTTAGTAACAACAGAGTACATTCAGAGGTCGAAATTCGAACGGTCAAATAATTGAAAAACGCTTTAAACCAAATGGTGAATGACATTATAAATGTCATGTTTGGTGCTAGTTGTCTTAGTTGCTAGTTGCATGGTGGAATGGGAAACTAGCAGCATTAAGGAAATAAAGCAAGGAGATTCTTCAATAGAGCGAAAGCATCCAATGAATGGGATTTATTCAAAATAACTTCAACAGAGTACAATAAAGAAATAAAGCGGGCTAAGCGCATATATTGGAAACGATCATGTGAAAACATCGAAAGTACTCCAGTTGTTGTGAGATTACAGAAAGCTCTTTCCAAAGACCATTTACAATGACGTAGTTCCTTATCGGTTGAATTGATCTCCTGCATAAATTGCGACCAGCGCACCTCGGCCAAGTACAAGAACTCCATACCTTGAAAGCGTCGAAACAAGGGCCTTTCCCCACTTGGTGGCTTCTAGCACCCATCTCCAGGTCGTTAACACGTGCATCCTATTGTGCCTTCGATGAAAGAAGCCCAAGCGGGTCGAATAGGCTCATGACGTACTTGAGGATCTATCCTATGGTTGGTCTAACTTCCAAATCGATGAGTGCAGGATCTCCTTTCGAAACAATGTCGAGAAACTTAACTTGTCTTCCGTAGACTGCCAGAGCATTTCCAGGACCCGCTCAGTGCTACCGCTTCCCGACAATTTCAGCTATTTAACGCTTTCTGCTGACGGTGCGCCCAGGTGATCCAATACAGCTTGACTATTTGATAACCAATTGCGGATTTCAAACCCACCCTACCCACCCCTACCTTTCAATAACTTTTTTATCACCACAGCACGAAACTCCTTCATCCTTCACATAACCTAAAAGCGTTTGTATAAACATAGTGCAAAACTACTCCAACACATACGTGAAGCATGTTGAGTAGTTGCACGACACCAATGCAAGGAGAAAGTGTATGAGAATATATTGGACACGGTGTAGGCACTAGAATGGTAGAATTTAAAAAATAACAATAAACAGTACTTATGATACACCTAGTCTATGTATGGCTAGATAAATACTGCTCACTTCGATCAAAAATACATATAATTCTATGAAAAATTTCTTTTATACCAATCGGGCCAAACCACGCTTAACTCCAATTTAACTGATTAATGTTTTGATTTATTGTTTCCTTTCTATTCTTCTCCTATTATTTACTAATCTTGACAGTTTACAAATACATGTTGATGGATGCTACCTCTACCCACCCGGTGCATCTCATTTCATTGCTCACTTGATGAGTTCTCGGAAGCGTTGCCAGCAGCAACACATGCCTTGGCCCATTGTGCCAAAAAATCACTGGAGGACACGCTAGATTGACGATAAACGTTGTACCGAACAGTGTTGTCACTGTCCCCCAGTTGCAACCGATAGAAAATTTTCGGACGAATCTCCAACAAAAACTCTAATAACTTCTTGGCCAAAATTTAAGAGCACCTGCTCGTCAATAATAACCCGTTCCAAGCAATAAAGACTGCCTAGCCATTATTAAGAAGTATTTTACGCCTTGACCAAGGTGAATTTAATACTTCAGGTGGTCTCAATACTGTATATGAGAATTTCAGCCATGTTGAAACGCATACTAAACAATCCATATTAAGTAACATACTGGCCTGGCATACTGAAGCTGTCTCTTTTACACCTATGCAATAGTGCCTGTGATGTCAACTCGCAGCTCCATTTTAAACCAAACGAGTAAAGGAGATGATTAGTTTCACATTGCCAGGCCTGTGTTCTATGCCATGGGATATGATGCGTCAGGCTGCACGGTTTGTTTACCAATATTTCGGGGGGGAAAGTACACGTGTTAATGTTTGTAAACAAAACGTTTAGCCCAAACCATTTACATTCATTTAGAACTCTTCCCTCTTGGGCAAAATTGCTATAAACAGCTGTCATTATGTGCGTAATACACTATTGAGTGTTCCTTACTCTTTCGCTCCACTGCTAAATCTCATTTGATACCCCGCTACTCCACCGGTCTTCCCAACAAACTGAAGAAAATAGACCACCTGAAGTATTAAATTCACCTTGGCCTTGACGCCTGCGGTACCCGTAAACACGTTTGCATAATTTTACACAATTTTGCATAATTTTAAACAATTTTTGACTCATTTTTATCAAATTTTAGTACACATAGTTGGGATTTTCAAATCGACAAACCAACAACATCTGGTGAATCACAACATCATTTGCTTAAATTTGAGTCGCTCCACATTTAATGAAAATAAGTCAAAAACGACTCCTAATTGAGTAAATTTTGTAAAACATGTCCACGTTCAATTTCGGACACCAAAATAATAACAGCACATAATTCAACATAATCGATTATTGATTTCACAATAATGAAGTTATATCTACATTAGAAATATTTGATTAATGTTAATCCTTCTTTCTGTAAAATTTTCGAACTTTTTGTAGCACACCCGCCATCAAGTTCCGTACGGTATCCTCAAATACGCTCGCCGTGACGATTCTATATCTTCTCTTGAAATAATTGGTATCATTTGCTTTTTTCTTAGTTTCGAAGAGTTTCCGCTAAACTAGAGCCCAGTACTTTTCTATTGGGCGAAATTCTGGACAGTTTGGTGGATTGGCTGTTTGTGGCTACTGTATTTGACCACTTGTATCTAATACCATTCCAGGACGAATTTCGCATAGTGACAAGAGGTCAAAACAGAGCGTGGCTTCTGATAAACGGTAGCAACCGCTTGTGTAGACATTCTTTCACGTACACATCCTTATTGATAGTGACGATAAAGACGACACTTTTAGATTTTCGACCATAACTACATATGGCCTGCCAAATTAAATACTTCTTCAGGAATTTTGACACCTTCTCTGTCCAAAAATGCTTGGTAACGGCGTTTCTTAGCATTGCGAGATAAAAGACAGACCCGGAAGGTGTTTAAAGTCTTCG
>JASCZW010018883.1:0-14672 GCA_034211315.2 Aedes japonicus | reverse complement strand
TAAACAAACATATCATTTTCTTTCTCATAACATACAGCTTGCGGTTTCCGTGATACTTCCTGATATGTAGAGTCTGACTTGGGCAGCATTCAACTCTTGAAACACTCGTTACCTTACGGTGATACTTAAGCCGCGTGTGAGCCTTGAATTCCATCAGATACATGAATTTCACAACCGCTCGCGGCCATGATGCAGATAGTAAGTAATATAAAAATGAGAAGAAAAGGATTAAAGAGAGATTAAAGACTGTATTCGATGAAATTTGGACACAAGCAATTGTTCGTAACTTTTTAGCGTGTGGGTAAAAATTATCGAAATTTTAACTGAATGTATTTCATTGTGTTGTGTCAATTGTGTAATGAGTTTCGTGAAAATCGGTCGATTGATTTCAGTGATGGCTTCGAATGAAGAAATAGTGCGCAAACAAATTTTGGGCACTCACTTCGAAAACCCAAACGCTTCTCATCGATGGATCGGAAAACAGCTCGGAATCGCACATTCAACCGTATCTCATGTGATCAAAACGTTCAAGGACCGTAAGACAACCAAGCGGAAAAATGGTAGTGGCAAAAAACGTGGCACATCAAATCCGGAGAAGGTTAGGATGGTGTTGAACCAATTTAAGCGTTATCCCAACAACCCAAGAACCGGAGCGATAAACAGAACTCGGTGGCCAAAACTCGTGCAAGAAAACTGTACAGGAAGTGGCTCACAAAACCGTTCTGCATTGTGATGGACGATGAGACCTACATTAAAGCCGACACCAAACAAATGCCAGGACAGGGACACTACTTCGCCACCTCTAAGTTGGCCGTTCCGGAGAGTGTACGGAAGAAGAAACTGTCGAAATTCACCAAAAAATTTCTTGTCTGGCAAGCGATCTGCGGATGTGGCAAAATGAGTCATCACCTCTGGGACCGTCAACGGACAAATCTACAAAGACGAATGCCTCCAAAAACGACTTTTGCCCTTCTTGAGATCTCACGATGGCCCGACACTGTTTTGGCCGGATTTGGCATCTTGCCACTATGCCCGGCCCGTCTTTGACTGGTACAAATATAATAATGTAGTTTTTGTACCAAAAGACGTCAACCCTCCAAACACTCCGGAACTTCGCCCAATTGAAAAAATTTGGGCAATCATGAAGGCAAAGCTCGTTAAAACTCCAAAACTGATAGAAAATGTACTTGAACTAAAGAAAGTGTGGTTAAAAGTAAGTAAGCAAGTCGGTCCTATCATTGCCCAAAATTTGATGAAAGGGGTCAAGGCAAAGGTGTGGGCATTTGGGTTGGGAGAAAAGTTTCAATAAACCAATGATGTCAAAACTTAACCATTTAGTAGTACTTTATTTCCAGAAAGTTTAAAAAGAATCGGGATCAAGGAAAATTTTTGGTGAACTATTCTGTGTATCCAAATTTCATCGAATACAGTCTTTAGCTTTGCGATAATCCAGGTTGTACAGGTCTATTTAAACATTCATATCATTTTCTTTCTCATAAAACATACAGCTTGCGGTTTCCATGATACTTCCTGATATGTAGAGTCTGACTTGGGCAGCATTCAACTCTTGAAACCCGGAATGAACACTCGTTGCCTCACGGTGATACCTAAGCCGCGTGTGAGGTTTGAATTCCATCAGGTACTTGAATTTCACAACCGCTCGCGGCCATGATGGAACAGCATGCAGAGAGTGAGTAACACAAAAATGAGAACAAATGGATTAAAGTGACATTATTGGTGATATTCTCATAACGACTTTTCTTTTCTTTGATAAAAATGTTTCAGTCATTCTAAACTAAATATAAAGGAAAATAAGCCTACTCTACAGCTTGGGATCTAGTTGTTATCGCAAATTAAAAATATTTCGAATAAGAACTATTTTGAAACTTCGAAAAGGATGGGTCTATCTCCTATAAAGAGGTTTTTTTTTTTATTTGGTTTTTCCTTCCATTTTTTTATAGTCTGGTATGAGCATACAATCTCATCGCCTCGCATTACAACCATCCACAAACTTTAAATTAGAGCGGCCGGGTTTATTTGCCGTGCTTGAACTCTTTGAACTTTGCAAACAAGGTGGTAACTAGAAAACAATAACCCTAGGATATTGTATTTGACTCACTGATATAAACCACATGGGAAGATTTATTCTCCTGCTTTAAATGGCGTTTCCTAAGCTGGCCCTCCACGTCCTATTTCTAATATACCTGTCTGTCATGGTCTGTCTTAAGTTACACTTTTCTGTGACTATGTACTTTACTTCGAACAGCCATATAATTCCCCCGATAAAAAATTAACCCTTTTCGAACATGTTGCAATAACATCGACTTATTATAACATTATCAAACCAGGTATTTTGGTTATTCGTTCCATAAAACAAATGGATAAACAACAACATAAGTTGCCTCGAAAATGAAACGTTTACTTCCAGCCGTTTTCCTAAGAAGTCTAAGAGTGAATTGCGGCGTAACCTGCCAGTATCACACCTGATGTTAGTGCCTTTATATAAACGTTCTACCACGTGGCAGTGAAAACATGCCTAGAACATGTGATACTTTCATTACTGATCATATTATTGGTCCCACATGCAGGTTTATAGCATAAGATAAGCCCTCTCATCATCAACAAGGTGGAAACCCACGAGAGGGTAGTTAAAGGGTGTCCACTATAAAATTACATCACATAAAATAATTCTGAAAAAGCTGGCTTTCATTCGATTGTCATCAAACTTTCAAAGTATTGAATAAAACGGATAAGTTTTTCAAAGTTTTTCCGTTTTCATTTCAATAATCAACACCAATTCCTTAACGCCACCAATACAGGTATTGTTACAGCCTCACTACTTGTTTAGTTTGTTACCATTGCTTCTCTCTTCAATTGTCCTGACTACTTAAAGATATTTACGAAGATTCTGTTGAATATTACATCCTTGGCATACTTCTATAATTTATACTTCCTGGGGTTCTCTGGATCATCAAATATGTCTCTAGAAGTGACATATTGATTTCCCAGAATCAAATTGAAATCCATGTTCATGTATATCTTATCATCATACAATACAGCATTGCAGCACATTAGCACTGGAGAACATAGCTTCCGGTAGAACTTTTTGCTATCGCATCCTGCTCTTTGTCTGGTTTGGTTGCACTGGTGTCTCGCTGCATATGCGCATGTGTGCTCTTCATGGACAGAAACGGTCAACTACATAGCCTTACTGACTTTACTTTCGCTGGTCCAATGTCCCTTCAGGACCGCACCTACACAACAATGTTTCATCAAGAAATTCGCTGTAGGGCTGCTTGCCTCTGTTTTCTCGAGTGACCTCCACTTCCTAAGCCTTGGTCCACTTTATTTTTTTTAATAATCATTTATTTGTACAGGCTCAATCGAATTAACTTTACAGAGCCAAATTTTCATACTTTTATACATCATTTATCTTAAAACTAAGGTTAGGAGGATAGAGCCGATTACTCGCAGCCGTCTCGAGGTTAATAGGGATTACAAATTACGGATGGGAAAGAGGGTGGGAATTCAAAGTATGGTTTACATAATACATTAAATTCAAATTCAAAATTATCTAAACACTTATAACTATACAATTTATGGTTTTCTTTTGACTTGAACATTTTCTGAAAAAGAAAAAAAAACACAAACACACATAAACATATAAAAAAACTTAAAGTAAACATACAGGTTAAACTAACTACAATCTAAGGCTAATGTTAGTCAAAAACACATAAATGAGTTTCATGTACTCCAAATCACGTCCGGCTAAATATCTCGAATTGACACATTAGGTTGTCTACCTCGAGGCCGAAGGGAATCATAAAGCTCCGATCTGACCTCACGATGTTCAGCACAAGACCAAAAACGTGATCTGCGTCCTGATAGTCTTGTCCACATTCACAGAGATTGCTGTCGCTCAGCCCAACCCGGTATAAATGAGCGTTCAAAGATTAATGATTGGACATGAGGCGTCCTGATAATATTGTCCACATTCATAGAGATTGCTGTGGCTCAGCCCAACCCGGTATAAATGAGCGTTCAAAGAATAATAATAGAACATGAATGAAGTCTCGACCCACATTCATCCCCCTAAACTAAGATTTCTTCGACACCTTTGGGATGATAGAATTTTGCCATCGCCCCAAATCTCCTTTACTCCATTTATACTGCCAGCTGAGAACCTTGGTCCACTTGGTCTAATCACCTACCTTGCTTCGTTCCTTGCGTCTTAGTACCGGCCAAACGCTAGGCGAAGACCATTTTCTCGGGGTAGTTTACTGGCATCCTTACAACGTGCCCTGGCCACACGCTCTTGCAGCTTTAGCGACTCTCTGGATAATGGATTTCCAAAGAGTTCCGCAACCTCGTGGCCCATTCTTCACCGCAAGCGATGGACCTAGGTTCATCACGTTCGAAATATCCACGTGCTCGAACATTGTCCACATTTCATCAGCGTGCAGTGGTTCCATTCCATCGTAATTTTCGGCCAAATTCGACTTCAAATATGCTATCCAAATTGTCGTATTAGGCCCACAGTACCAAGATCTGACCACTTTATATCCGCAACATCCGATAAAGTGGTAAATTCGATAGCCTTGTACAAAGCAATACGATTTTTTTAACATAGAACTACGTTTCTCTTTTCTATACCGGGTGTCATTTCAAAACTTAAAAAATTAAAGCTTAACACAAAATTGAATGGTTTTTCAACGCTAATAACTCTCGTTTGACTGAACAGAATGACTTCATTTAGGCGCCATTGCACAGTGGTCCAGAATGCCAATTTATCTGGAGAGATACTTTTTCAGCCTATGTTTGAAGTTTTGGAGCAAATTGTCTTCCACTAAAGTTGTTTCTAATAACAAGGTGCTTCTTGGTGTGAATAAAAACTAGGGTGGTCCTTATTTTCAGAGAAACGGAAAATCTAACTTTTTATTCGCAGAAATAAAAGCATACGTTATTCAAACAAGTTGTAAAATAAATAATTTCAAACAACTTTGATACTACAATTTTTTCTGTACCTTTTGAAATGACCAAATTAGAGCATTTTTTCCCATGTAGCTTAGGCTGTCCTATAAAATTATTTATTTTGTTGTAACTTTTTTATTTCAAAATTTTCGGCAAAGTTGTTTTCCTATTGATTTTAGAACAATAAAAGTTACAACTTTTGATGTGCTGAAACTGTCTCTATTGTATGTTAAACAAAAGTAATTATGGCTTTTGTAAACAAAATTGACTTTTTTCAAATGTTGGTTTTTCTAGTTAGGGCTAACCAAAAAAATATTTCTTAACAGAATTTGAAGGGATTTTATAATTTCAATTGCCTGAAAACTGCAGATAGCTTATTTTTTTTAAATTGATTAAAACACATTTGAAAAAGGCGTAATTTTATAAGTAAATCGATAATTACTCGCTAACGGTAAAAGACATCAATAAGATTTACACGTCAAAACTTTTATCTTTTTAAGTCATAAAAATCACCTAAAAACAAATTATTAACAAAAAAGTTAGAGCGAAAAACTGATTTTTTTCTGTAGTTTATCATTTTACTTAATATTTACCAACTTTTCCTCCCATACAAATTTGCATAGGAACAGGTTTAAAATATGGTTTTCCCTTTCCGGGTCTTCATAAACGGGTGACAAATGGTTCAAAATGTTTTCTTCTTTTCATTTCGTTAGATTTCATTCCTTGTTTGATACAGCGTTAGCGTTAGCGACCCCCCTCCCCCATCCTCCTCTCAGCTGCAAATGTATTACCGGTTCCGGTGTCTGGTTTTATAACTGAAGTCCGTCCTTTCTAGTGAAATTTGCTGCATTCTCGTGCCTCTCTTCTTTGTGGTGCTAAACTAATGAGCTTGGACATCAGTAGAAGCATAACGTTTCTAGAAGGCACGAAATGCATCTCCGGACTCTTATTTTTACCAAATTCTTCAATCTTAATTTTAAAGGTTGTACGGAATCAAATTGCACCACTTTGAAATGGCTGTAACTTTTTACCTGTTGGGTAATTTCTATTGAAATTTGGGGTGGAATCAGTTCAATGTGTATTTGTTTACGTTGTGTAAGTTTCACTAGCAGATGTGCAATCGTTGCGAAGATGGAGTCGGAAGAACAGCAGCGGCGCAAAGAAATTTTGCGGACGTACCTCGAAAATACAGATCTTACTCATCGTGCCATCTGCAGGAAGGGTAGAATTGGGCCAGAATGAAAAATTAGCAGGAATAAATTATTTTCACTATGAAGATGCAACATTAGAACGAAACTGATCTTAGCTAAAAGTTACAACTTATAATTAGGGCTTTAATTTGAAATCAGTTTCAGTTAGGTGGTCCTTGAATATATTGAAATAAAAATTCTATCTTTCTCATTTCTTGATACAAAGCAATACTGTGTTCGACTAAAGTTGTTCCTTATTAAATTTAAAGCAACTTTGCTGCAAAAATCATAGCCGTAGGTCTCTTGTGTCAATAGTTATGATCATTTTTATGCTTAAGATAGGGTGCCTGAAAAAATTAGTGTTTTTCGCCTAACTTTTTCATTTTAAGTTTTATGAAAACGGTGTTTTCAGCAAATTTTAGAACTCGTTAAACACACATTATGATGAGAGAAAAAGTGTTGTTTGTGCATCCGTTCAAAAGATATCGTGATTTTAGTCCAAAAATTGCGACTTTTTCTGAATTACATTATTTTTTAAGGGGGAAAAACGGGGATACAAATACGATTGCATATGAATGATGGTAAAGATAAGAGGTATCTTTTGTATATAAATGTTCAGGTGAATTTAGAAGTATTTGGGGTTAAATGGTCACAAACATCTAGTTTGATTTGACTACCTACGGTGGTTAAACAAACTAAAATTTTGAGTTATTGTTTCGGGAACCAAAATGTGTTTTACCGAGTTCTAAAAATTTGCTGGAAACACCGTTTTCATAAAACTTAAAATGAAAAAGTTAGGCGAAAAACACTATTTTTTTCAGGGCCACCCTACTCTTAAGCATAAAAATGATCATAACTATTGACACAAAAGACCTACGGCTATGATTTTTGCAGCAACGTTGCTTTAAATTTAATAAGGAACAACTTTGTCGAACACAGTATTGCTTTATATCAAGAAATGAGAAAGATAGAATTTTTATTTCAATATATTCAAGGACCACCCTAACTGAAACTGATTTCAAATTAAAGCCCTAATTATAAGCTGCAACTTTGCTGAAGACAGTTTCGTTCTAAAGTTGCATCTTCATAGTGAAAATAATTTATTCCTGCTAATTTTTCATTCTGACCCAGTGAGGAATGGTACATTCTACGGTGTCTCGTGTTTTAAATCGATACCACGAACGTTTGACCATCGATCGGAAAGAAAAAAGTGGCAACAGTGGATCTCCGTGTAGCGTTGAGGATCACAAGCGGGTAGTTCAAGCTTTCAAGAGAATCCGCAACAGATTCGAGATGACGAATAGACTGTTCTACAGATGCGAAATAAACGTGAAGGACTACACTCAAACTTCAAAACGCGCCTAAGATGCGATGAACGGCAATAATGCGGCACGAGCAGAGTCCAGAAACGTCGCCCAGATTGCTGACGACAGATCGTAGGTAGAACACGTTGCGTAAAGTCATGGACCAGATCACGAGACCGCATTGCTATTAGGACAGACGTATCAGCGTGAAGCTTCCGGGGCTTCAGTTTTCACTGTTCATCTAAATTCGATGTCCCTGAGGACGTTAGAAAGCAGAAGATGTCAAAGTTTGCAAAAAAAATATGGATTTGGCAGGCAATTTGCTCGTGTGGAAAGCGGAGCACCCCAGCTCGTGACAACTGGAACGGCCAATGGACAGGTGTACCTAAAGGAATGTCTCCAAAAGCGTATATTTCTCTTCTGAGGTCACACGATGGTTCTACGATTCTCTGGCCGGATTTAGCCTCGTGCTATTACCTCAGAAGAGGTTTTGAGTGGTACAAGGCTAGGCAGGTCAATTTCGTGCCGAAGCATCTCAACCCCCAAATGCACCGGAACTGCGGCCAATTGAAAAGTACTGGACCATCACTGAAGCAGGTACATTGAAAGCATCCTAAGTAATCGAAATCGGAGGAAGATATGAAGAAAAAATGGATTGCCACATCAAAAAATTTGGTCCAAATGTTGAACAGGACCTTATGAGTAGTGTAAAGAAGAAGGTTCGTTTCGTGAATATTCATAACATGTTTTATTTCACTCCCTGCAAGTTTGGTTGAACGAGCGAATTTAGCCGAATAGTTGTGTGTGTCGCAATTTGATTCCGTACACCCTTTAAATGTATTGGCTATAGATTTTTCTTTAGAAGCTTTTACTTGATGCGTTATGTTAGGTACAGGAGAGGCATGGTTTCTAGGATGTAGTTGTTAAAATTGAAAGTTTACGAAAAAAAGAGTTTGTTTCAAGCGTCGGCTGTTAACGGTTGTGTTGATGCTTTATTGAGCACTATTTTGCTATCGGGCATGGCACGTTTCGTATTTTTCGACAGCGCGAGCGATCGCAAATTACTATAGTATTGGTTCACCATACTCGCCGTGCCACCATATCCGGGAGCAAGATAACCATTATATTATTTTGTGAGTGGTTTCAACGGCATCTTACTATAAATCGATCATAATCAACTAAAATTAACCTCTATTTCCTAGTGAAAACCACCATCACACTTTCTTCGAGTGGCTCCAATAGCATCCTTACTATTGGTTTAAATCGATTCAAATCGAACTTCCAGCATTATAAAAAATCACCTTATTTTTCCTATGAAAAACCAGTATCACACTTCACGAGTGGCCCCAATAACATCTGTTAATTCTCAGCATCTGTTAATTCTCTCTGCAATAACAGCTGATCTGACACTGGAACAACGGGTAACGCAATCTCGGTGGTCAACCATGCTCATTGCAGAGCTTGGACAAGGTGAATCAGTCATCGACTAACCCCCCTTGTAAATATGGTGACGTAAGAATTGACTGCATTTTGCCACCTCAGGATGAATGTTGTCATCACTGTGTAGTATTACACGGTGAAAAAAAAAATACAGTCAAACCGGTTTCTTGTTACTATATTTGCAAACAGGAAAAGTCTATGAAAACTAACTCATGCGTATTCAATTAATTGTTCATTCGTCTGTAAACCTTACTAACCTAATATTTTAGATCGATATTTTTGAGATAAAACAAATCCACCCCTAATCTTCAAATCTCAGAACGCCAATGAGCATCCGGATTACCCGGACCAGAATCCACTCACATCTGATATCATTTCCTCACTCCCAATCAATGCCTCCTGGAGGAGCATGAGGCAATTTTTTTTTCCATTTGTACGACTTCTGTTTGGTTCGGTTTTCGGTGTTATAATTAGGATTTGGATTTCTGAACGAGCACGCGAATGGCTTTGAGCTCCACACTAGAATCAACCCACCGAGTCATTTCCTCTACAACAATCATATCAGTTGGAAAATGAGCATGGAGCATGGAGAAGAGAAAAAAAGCAAACTCAGATCTGTCTGATTGGACGCGTACGGAATGAAACGAATCGATTTCGAACCTCAACGAACGAAGACTCCATTCTGAATTCGTGTGTTCGAGGAGGGGGGTCCAGAGCAGGGACAGAGTGCCATAAAGCGAGCCGTTTTATGATGCTGGCACTCTCTTGCCCTGATGGGTAATTGCTTTTCTGGTCTCGGGGAGATGCAGTCTTTGATTTCTTGATTGGCATTTTTCTCTCTGACTCGCCCGCAACCGCCGCAGCAAAACTAGCTTCAGCTGTGAGTTCGTGTCTTTCAGTACGTGTCGCCGGGAAAAGGGTGCTGTCGGTGGATCGAAATCGTGAGGAAGTCGATGCTGTTCCGGACGTTGAAGCATCCGTGTCCTTGTGTAGCAAAAGGGAAGAAGCGGTGTGCAACATTTCCGTGTTATAAATTGAAAGCATTGAGCAGGAGTGTTATTTCCGGAAAATGAAAACCTCTCTCTTCGATGGCAACGATGGCGTGTAGTGACACTTTGGGGAGTTGCGGTTGAGAAGCCACAACTCGTCTTTGTGTTGGTTGCAGTTGCAGGTTAGTCGAGGAAATGTCGGAGCTTTCATGTTCGAACTGCTACACTCGTTGCAGTAGGGGTTTCACCGGTACAGTGGCATGAATGGAAATGCTTGGCGAGCAAAGTGGAGCAAATTTTTATGACAACAGGAAATCACTTTTCCGTTACAGAACCCCTGATCAGCCTCACACTCAGTACTGCCCAAATAGAACCCTTTCAAAACGACACTCGGTGATCGATTAATCTCAGTAAATGGTCTCCATCAGTCAGTGTCACGCTTGATGACCCAATTTCGAGAGCCAAACAACAGTCTCACCTTTTCCACATCATAAAACCGTTAATTTTGCGCTGCTCTCAATCATTGGAAGTTTCGTCCCGACTCCCCCGCCGAAGTCAGCCAGGCAGGTGTCAAACCGTTAAATATCTCCATAACTACGTAATATCCGTGGCCCATTAGTTGCTTGCAACCCTCAACCTCCGCCCAACGAAAGCAAAAAAAAGCGATGCTTTAAATTTCCTTTCAATGCTTTCACCCTCTAAGCGATTATAAGCGGAATGATATATGACGTTTCACTCGGGTTGGTGGCGGCAAAAACAAAAGCTGCCTATCTGTGGCTCTCTTCGAATGGAAAGACAGGCGGCGGCTGGGAAAAACCGTCAGGAAAAAATTAAAACAGTGATTTATTTCCACCTTGTCAGAATTTATCCCGTGTGCCCTGCCGAGATTTTTTCTTCTCTCCCAGGGCCACTTTCTTACCAACACAAACACACAGAGGTAGACAGAGGTAGGAAAGAGAAAAACTAAGACATACAGTTGTTGAGCGTTCTTTTCTCTTCCTAAACAGAATGCATCGGCGAAGAAAAGCAGTGAAGACACGGCGGGAAGCCTGCTTTGATATAATTATTAACGGAAACTGTCTCCTCTGCTTTGCTCTCAGAGTCGGAGCGTAATTTCCCTCGGGCTGACGGGTGTCGTCTGCCCGGCATGCGGTAAAGCCGTTTGTATTAATTTTTCAACTGGCCTTGAGTTGGTGGTTTTGCCTATGCTTCACGCAGGAAGCCTTTGTATTTATTTTGAAACGCAGGAAGCAATAAACGAGAATTTTCCATCAGATTGTAATTGTCTACCCATTTTATAAATCAGGTAACAGAGGAGTAGAAAAGGACAATCAAGAAGAGCGACCAAAGGGATCTTTGAAAGGGAGGAAAGTTTCCGATAGAAGACAGGAAAAACTCAGCAAAACTTCTGATTAAAGTTGGAACCGAAAGGATCAAAGGACGTTTGTTGTGAGAAGCGTTCGAACTAATTTCCTGGTAAGCAGTTGGTAATCTGCAATCAATGCCAGAGGAGTTAGGTTGGAGCACCATTGAGAGCCCTAACGAAGTGTGATGATGGTTCTTTATTGTGGAAGAAAAGGTTTTCATAACGCTCGGAAGCCGATTTATACCAGCAGTATGGATGCCGTTGGGGACGTCACAAAGTGTGAATGTGGTTTTCAGTGGAAGATGGTCAAAAGTTGATTTGGACAGATTTGCATGACAACGGTAAGGTGTGCTGCTAGGGGCCTCTCACGAAACCTGATGGACGATGCAACTATACGGCAGGTTGATGGAAAACGTTTGAAACCCGATTTGGAAGGATTTAAAACAGTGGTAGTTTTTGGATTCGAAACATAAAGTTATTTTAGTCATGCTAGAGTCAATTTATGCTGGATTCATATCAACAATAGGGTGCTGCTGAAGCCTCCCATAAGATTAAATGTCCCTTAAATACTACGGCACAATGTTTCAGCGAGAAACTCGGTTTAGGACACTGCCCATCTGAAGATTCTCGAGCATCCGACACTTCTTAGACCTGCTCCACATGCTCTAACCACCCTAACTCTCTGTGCTTCCTCGCGTCTTACACTGCTCGGATTCAGGGCCAACACCGTCTTTTTCAGGTGTCTGGCATCCTTGATGGGTCCGTGGTTGTACCCTTCCAGCCTTAGTGACTTTCTGGATATTGGATTCGTTATAGTTATAGTATAGTAGTTCATGGTTCTTTCTGCTCCATACGCTGTTTAAACATACACCACCAACGATGGTTCTAAGCGCACGTCGATCCAAAACTCCCAATGCCTGCACGTTTCGCGCCCGTAGAGAACTACCGGTCTTATCAGCGTGTTTGTATATGGTACACTTATTACAGGGTGAGATTTACCAGACCCTTGGGGTCTAGTCAGCGACGACTTCCGGCTGTAATGCGTCTCTGTACTTCTCTGCTGCTGCTATCCGACGTCGCCAGCTCGACGTCACATAGTCTTCGACGTATTCACCCTTAATCAACCTTTTCTGTTTCATGTTTAATCCTGTGTACTGCTCAGTAACTCAGTAACAGGCTATTCATAAACCAGTATGCCCATAGTGTCATTCCACTAAGGAACTAATGAATAAATAATCATATGTATAATACATTTGAAAAGCTCAGGGCTGCGGAAATGGTGAGTCGACAACTGTGATGGGCATGCGTCCCCGCAACATAGCTCTGAGTCCTCACAAGTTCCTACTCATGCTTCCACGGGTCAGCAGATGACAAAGACCCTTAGCTAAGGGTTGCGTACTTAGCTTGTGGTAGTGCAGCCTGGGCACTGTTGTCCTTCTGACTTCAGCTAGATTGAGAGGTGCGTGCTGAGCGTCTGTCCACTACGAGGTCTGTTCCGCAGCGGCTGGTAAGAAACGCTGTACCTCGGCAGCTATACACTTAGAGGCAGTCCTACAAACTCAATGTAGGCAGCGCGGTAAGATAGCATGCTGAAGTCTTACCCTACCGAAAAATGTAGATGTCTTTTGTTCTTCATACGGTATATAAATTTGGATCATCCATGGAATCAGAAGACATGCAGATAGGTACACATGTTATTCTCATTTACATATATAACATCCTTCGCAATATTTTTAATGCTATTTTCAGCTTCGCATTTTCCATCATCGTAAGTTTTAGTCCATATGCACCTCCATGGAGCGAGATAAGGCGCTATAATCTTTAGCAATTATTGCACGCTTTTGCCCAGACGCTTTCAAATGCCAAAAGTTCACCCACAAACAAAAGGAGCATAAACTAATCTTTCTAGCATCTATGCTCCCAACGATAAGGTACAAATTATCACACTGTATAACTCAACATGGAAGCGTTTGTATGGGAGGTCACGCTTTCTTCCTTCCCTTGATTCGGAGTAGTAAAGCGATTTTAGATCTTTCTGGAATCGCTCTATTTACTGGAATCCTCTCCGCGCTTTATACTACATGCGTTGGCTCTCGCCGATGACAAGAAAAATGATGTATTCAAAGAAACATCATGTTTCCGTGGATCGTTTCACAGAATTGGCCGCGTTAGTAAGAGGAGGATGGGTCTAGATTGGATGTGTAGTAGCACATTTAAAAAGCTCATTACGACGTGATATTAAAGATTTCATTAGAACATTAAAAAAGCACGACTCACATGTAACTAATAGAGTTATGTTACCCAAACGGAGGCCATAAAACCATGCAAACTCGAAATCTTTAAATAACTCTTTCTTCAGAAAATTTCATATCCATATTTCTGTAAGTAGGGCTGCTCTACTATCGCATGTAGTTAAAACTTGCTGCGAAGAAAATTAAATTATCTTTTCAGTAGATCAAAATAAATTTTTTAACTATCATATGTTTTTCTCTCATCTTTTTTGCAGTGGCATGTTGCTTGTTATCTAATCAGAGTTCTACCACTATTAATAGAGTTTTCTACTCGGTAGGCCATTTATACACAGTACTATCGTTGTACTATAGCGATTTACTAAACTGTTTGAAGATCTTTTACTTGCTTATGCCATGACTGTTAGAACAAGCATTATCCATATAGTGTTTCGGCTTTACGCTCACCCACCATACGAACACGAAACTTAATAGGTGGCAATTCCAAAACAGCCATTACGAACAAACTTTTGAAGAGTGGCGCATGTATCTCACATCCGAACCGCGATTTTGTTCTTGGTGTGAAACAGTTTTTTGATCAACATTTTGGAAACGCGGTCGATGTTAACGGTAATCATAACACATGCATATTAACGCACCATTCATGGATAATTGACAGTTGCTGACCATTTCGTTATCGTAATTCACACATCCTAGTTGACACAACTCTCAACTAACGCTTCATATAGTTTTGACTTCATCTCTATAAAGCGGGTCATCATCAATGGCAAAATTGTAATTTTCATTTATTTATTTGTATGCGTATCTTTTCTTCCTTGGTACTGAAAAAACTTCTTAGCACTTTTAATTAGCTTTTTGCTTGCTCTCGCTTAGTATTTCCTAAAATTGCTTACAGTGTGTTTAAAGGCTCCTAGAAATGCGAAATTTTTATTTTACATCAGTATGATTGTATGACAAGTACAATCATACGCTATGAGAGTCGAAAATTTTCCTTACGAAAAATTCCTACGACCAGACCAGAATCGACCCCAGCCACCTCTACTGTGTTGTTATTTTGTACCCGCTTCACCGACAGGCTGGGGGAGGACCACAACGGTAGTATACAATCCTTAAAATAAATAACTTCAATGACAACGAGGCATTATGTCTTAACGTAGGGTGTA
>JASCZW010018882.1:0-14666 GCA_034211315.2 Aedes japonicus | reverse complement strand
AAAGTTTTTTAACAATTGAGAAACAATACAATTAATACTAATTGACTCAAATTTGTTCGGAAAATAATGATTTTTTCTACAGTTAAAATACATAACAACCCCCCTTTTCTTTTGTTGATATCTCAATTAACATTAAACTCTATTGTGGTAACAATAACTTATCGTTGTGAACAATACTATTAATTGTACATACTATAGGTTCCATTGTATGGTTACAATATATTCAATTGTAAATCTATGAAAATTTTTTGTTCGGGTTTACATCGGCATATTACAATAAATGTGTTCTGATGAGTATATAACTGCACAGAAAAAAATAATTAATTTTAATAAGCGCGTAAAATTTCTCCTCGTTTGATTCCAAGCCAAAGAAGGTTGTATTCGGTTGTATTCTTTGATGCGCCATACAACAATGTTTGCAATCTCTCATACAACAGGCTAGATTCGGGCGTTGTCTGGTATAAATTTACATGAAACATCCCATTATTTTCTGCCAAATCTAGCATTCCCTTTATGTGCATTAGATAACGCAGAAAATTCAATATTTGTTTTTATCTGTGTGTTTTATTTTGAATTCAACTCAACGGAAACTATAAAAAGGGGTGCACATGCCTTCAGGCACCTGAAAAGTTTCCATTCTACTTTTACAGCACAAAGTTTGAAGCTAAGATTTTTGCCAAGATTTTCTGCACTTAAACACAGATAAACAAGATTTTTTTGGTAAAAAATAAATATGGGAACAAAAAATAATGTGGCAACCCTGGCTATATGTACATACTTCACTTGATCACTTCTTAAAACAAGCTGCCCTTGGTAACCGTGAGTAAATTCCTTATGATTTTTAACTTGACCGACTAGGCTTGACAGGTAACGGGTGTCCACTAAAAAATGAGAATGATTTCAATACTTTTCCATCAGAACAAAAACGGCCGCATAGAAATGTCACTTTAGATGAATGAATCGTTGCACTCTCCAGAAAATTTTCATACACTCTTATTTCACTCTAACATGTTCAGTCGTGTTCAGCATGCCGTCGAAACAGGAAGAACTGCGCGCGCGCGTTGTACAATTCTTTCAAGCGAACGAAGATCGTGGAAAAAAATACACGGTGGACCATTTTTGTCGTGAAAAAGTTCCGGTATCCACCGTATACCGTATCCTGGCATGCATGAGAGTAACCCGGAAGAAAGGTTGCGGCCGTCCAGCGAAAATAATGAATGAGAAAACGCTCCGCTCGCTGCGCAGCATGTTCAACAACAAGGATTCGGTAAGTCAACGGGAAGCAGCCCGAAAGTTCCATTGTTCGAAGTCACTCATCTGCAAGACGCTAAAGAAAGAAGGAATAGTGTGTAGAAAGAAAACCAGATCCCCAGAGTACACAGATGAGCAGATTCAAACCGTGAAATCCCAATGCCGCTGGATGACTCGGAATTACGGCGGAAAATCTTTCGTTCTGGACGACGAAAGCTACTTTCCTCTTTCGAAGTCTCAGATACCGGGAAACGACCGATTCTACACTAAGGACAAATCTACTACTCCTCCAAAAGTAATGTATAAGTTCAAGCACAAATTTGAATCGAAGGTTATGTTATACATCGTAATATCCGATAAGGGTATTTCGAAGCCGTGGTTCAAACCAAGCGGTTTGGCCATCAACCAGGAGGTGTACCAAAGAGAGTGTTTGCAGAAAATACTCATCCCATTTCTTAAACAACATCACTCGGATGGCAAATACGTGTTTTGGCCGGACAAGGCATCATCGCACTACGCAAAAAAAACGCTAACGTTTTGGAGAGCAAAATATACCATATGTCCCAAAAGACCGGAATCCGACAAATTTGCCACAGTGCCGTCCTATCGAGGATTTCTTCGGTCTTTTGAGCTCCATGGTATACAAGGATAATTGGAAGGCCAAGAACACCAAGCAACTTACCAACAGGATCAAAAGCTGCATCCGAAAAATCGATGTGGCTGCCGTCCAACGGTCATGTTCCAGCATAACGACTAAGCTGCGCCACTGGCGGACCACGGACCATATGACAATATTCACTAAACTTAGTTTGAAGATTTAAGTTGACCCTTTTAATAAAATAAATCAGTTTGAACAAAACTTCACTGGTATTTTTTTCCTGACCCATTCTTTTCGTTCTCATTATTTAGTGGACACCCGTTACAATATACTAAATTGAATTGTTATCAAAACTTCAAATACTAGCCTACTTTCCAGCTTTGGATTGTATAGCCATTTAAACGCCAACTAGCAGTTGTGTGCCCAACAAAAATAAAACACCCGTAAATCAGGCCGACAGGGTACCCGGGTACCCACCAAATTCAAATGGTTGTCACTCTGGCAAATATTGGCCGATTTTTGTTTTGTTTTCACCGTTAGACTTAGAAACTCATCTGCTATATGTAAATTGGCAGTAACGTCCGTTTGGATTCATCTGGTTCCCGTAAATCCTAGTTTCCGGGGTTCGGTACGGAGACACTATTTGGGAATATCAAGTGAATTTCTGGAAAAGACTGTCAAAACCTTTGGAATAATTCCTTAAAATACATTTCTATTCCATATACCTCAATATGCCAACTTGTCCCCGGACCGGTTATTCCGGAACAGGTTTCCAGAAGGCCTAGAGTGGTGACGTACATATATAGAAGGAAACCCCAGCAAAATGGGTATCAACATTCAGGAAATTTCTTCAGTAAGATATCTGTCAACATTTTGTGGCCTTTTGATGACGTGTTCTCAGACTGGTTATTTCGGAACAGGTTCCGGTGGGCCTTCGAGTGGCCATAAACATTTTCAAAATAAAACCTCGGCAATATGAGTATCAAAATTCATGAAATTTCTTCAGTAGGATATTTGTCCACAAACCAGTTTTCCGAAACAGGTATTCGTGGGGCCTCGAATGGCCATGAACAAATTTAAAAGGAAGCCTTGGCAATGTTTGGCATACGGGAAACTGTACTAGCATGGCCGTTACGTTGATAAGTCGTCAGATGTCCATAAAACGTTGAGAATATCCTACTTAAGAAATTTCATAAATTTTGATACCTATATTGCCAGACCTTTCTTCTAAAAATGTTTATGGCCAATCTAAGCCATACGGGAACCTGTTTCGCAATGACCGCTTCAAGACAAATCATAAGATGGTCACAAAACGTTGAGAAATATCCTACTGAAAAAAAAGTAATGAATTTTGATACTCATATTGCCAGTGCTTCCTTTTGAATATGTTTATGGCCACTCAAGGCCTCACATGAACCTGTTCCTAAATAAACATTCCAGGAACAAATAATCAAATGGCCTTAAAACGTTGACAAATATCCTACTGACGAAATTTAATGAATTTTAATACCCATATTGCCAAAATTTCCTTCTGAAATTTTTCTGGCCACTCAAAGTCCCACGGGAACCTGTTGCGGAATCATCAGTCCGGGGACAAATCATCAAATGGTCACGAAACGTTGACAAATAACCTACTGAAGAAAATTAATGAATTTTAATACCCATATTGCAAGGGTTTACTTCAGAAAATGTTTATGGCCACTCGAGGCCTCACGAGAACCTGTTCCTGAATTGCTGGTTCAGGGACATATCATCAAATGATCACAAAAAATTGACAATCATCCTACTTTTCACGAATTTTGATACCCATATCGTCAGGGTTTACTTCAGAAAATGTTTTTGACTACTCCAGGCCTCACGGGAACCTGTTTCGGAATGACCGGTTCAGGGACAAACGGTCACTCCAAAGCCTACTTGTCTGGTGAACTCAGGATTACAAGCAACAAACGCTTGAGAAATTTTTCCACGGACGGTAACTCTCTAGCACTTCATTTGGAAAAGATAATCTGCATCGCCATCTCTACAGTATACATAATGTGGAACTAATATAACAAAGTCAAACGACGACAAACAACATACGTACTAAGAAACTCTGCCGAAGACGGCAAATCTCTAGCGCTTAATTTAGAAAAGATAGACTGCAGCGCCATCTCTGCGGCATGATTTGGAACTAATATGATAATGTCAAAAGACGACCAATGACAAACTGAAAAATTTTGCTGAACACAAAAACTCTCTATAACTACTCTGGACTGCTTTGCTCACACATTGAATTAACAACCTCTATCCATTTGTAGCAGATTCCCGGTGGCCAATGTTACTGGAACCATGTTTTTCCACCACCAATACATTTTTATGACCATATCCTTTCAATATGAATATGAAATATAATTTTTATTTCCTTGACTTTTTTTACGTTGTTTTTTGAAATAACGCGGTTTTTTTTTACGCGGACCGCGTAAAAAAAACCACGTAAAAAAAAACTTCAGTGTACTTTGTACGGGGTGAAGTTTACCAGACCTCAAGGTCTTGTGGAGCTCATAGTATGGACGACTTCTGGTAATAATGCGTCTCCGAATTTCTCTGCTGCAGTTGTCATCCGTCAACGCAATTTTGAACAGGAGGCAGGAAAGACCATCGCCTTGTCGAAGTCCTTTGCATGTTTCAAACGAGACCGATAACGCACCCGATATCTTGATCATTCTGGACAGTTTCCCGGTTAACCCATTCTTGTCCATAATATTCCATAGCTTTTCGCGATCAATCGTATGCGGCCTTGAAGTCAATGAATAGGTGGTGTGTAAGGACTTGATATTCGGGACACAGGATCCGCAGAAACGTAAAGATTTGGCCAGTTGTCGATCGACCGTTCACAAAACCGGCTTGATAACTTCCCACAAATCTGCTTGCTATTAAGGGTCGGTCCGAGATTTTTTCGGTTTGGAAATTTTCTCGATTTTCCTGGTTGGGAATATCCTTGTTAAACCCAAAACTAATCTGGCGGCTCCATTAATGTTGAAGATCCAGCCTGTATGTTTATATTAGATGGTCAACTCCTCCTTTCCTCCTTTGGCATTCATGATGTCCATATTCAGGCGGTTCCGGATTTTGGACTTATTCAGATTTTATTACGAGAAATCTCGCTCCACTTGTTAATAAGAATGCGGAATTAGTAAATTCGCAATGAACTTTCTCAGTAAGTGAAAAGCCTTCTCATCTGCTCGTTTAAAATACAGACGTTTCCTTCGACAAGTTTCGAAGTCTTCTGATTCTTCCACCTTGTTGTTACCGTCCTCCGCTCACGGAAATCATTTTCAAAGACCTGTTCCTCACCGCGTTCAAAGAATTTTGGATGTTGTTCAATAATCCAGTTGAGCTCCTTCAAAGGGTGCAGCTCGGGCAGTAGTCAGAACTGGATCGTTCAGATCAAAGCGCTTAGTGATCTGTTTAATCAACTCGGTATAGAAAACAAAGCAGATCGAGTAGAAAGCCTCCATCCTTGTATCATCGGAAGTTCCGGATCAAAGCATTTCTCCTGCAGCTACTCCGATGTATATTTTCAACTTCTTACGAAGATGTTTCTCGAAATCTGAAGCTCCCAAATCCGTCAGGTGTTTTCCTCACAAAATTTCATCCTCACAAAAATTGGCAAGGAGCACCATCAGCGAGACTTCAGCGATTGCAGGATTGCATGTTCAGGTATTCCGTAGCATTTGACTAGAATATTTGATTCGCTTTGTTGATAAGAGGCAATACTTCGGCTCATTATGATGACAATACTCAAACCGTTGTCTCAGTTGGATAAGAACGCGCAAACCAACATGAGCTCCGAAAACCGTTCCATATTCCATTTTAAAACTGACTATCATTGGAAGCCATCAGGTGGTAAATGGATGCAAAACTGTGTAATCTGGAATTTCTTGGGTCATTTAGGGCTGCAGGACAAGTAACTGCAAATATATCGCATCATTTGTTTCAGGTTCACTTGCTGATTTTTGCATGAATAGCTGGCACAAACAGCCAAAAAGTTGCAAGCACATTTGATAATTATCAAATGAGGACAGTCACGATTCAGCAGCTTCTTGATGGATCGGTTAGATCCCAACATTACCTACCTAAGTTCCATCTTATCCATAGCCCGCAAACATTTTTCTTTGTAATCGATCTGGAACTGTTTATAAATTGCGCAAAATATTTGTAGGTTTGCGCACTACAAGATTATATTAAAGCTAACAAAAAAATACGTTTCAAATAACTATGCTTCGAATAGCAAAAATAACAATCAAGAACATTATACTAACCTCCCAAAATTCATCTGCATAAATGCATAAAAATACTTCTAAATTAGTAGAACAGTATTTTAGTAGAAATCACTGAAAGAAATTCTGTGAAATTTTTAGAGCAACCTCTTGTGGAACTTTGAAACAAACAATTCTCCAATGGAATACCTGAAAAAAAATGTAAGTAACGTCTGGAGAACTACATGTAATAATCCTTGCAGACATCCCCGACAAAATTTGAAAAATAATTCTACTTCTTGTTAAATTAAACCCATTCAGGAATATTTGAAGATAAGAACTATATATACATGAGATAATGGAATTCATGCACACAATACTTCTAAGATTACTTCAACAAATAAGAATTTTAACCAAGAATTACTTCAAGAATAACCGTAAAGTTCTATCAGGTGTCCTCAAGGGATTCCTATAAAATCACAAAATTAATAAGATCCAATATTTCATCACAAGAAAGTTTCAAAAAACTGCCGATGCTATGCCAGAAGAAACTCCTGAAAGAATCCCTGGAAGAATACTTCCAACCGTCTGAAGAATACCTATACAAACGCCAGAAGGAATGTCTACAGGAATGTCTGAGGATCTTTGAGAAATTCTATAAAATTTTCATCAAAAATTATCTCAAAAATTTTATAGAGACATCATTTGGGGGCACACATAGAAGCTGAATTTCAGATTGCAATCAGTCACGGTAGTGTCAGTGTGAATTGTTTTATTTTGCTTTGTGAGCTCAAAACTGCACACTGAAAATTGATAAAAAGCTGGATCCTAAACTGTACTGAATTTAAGGGTTTTGAGCGGACAAGCAATTGACAAAATTCTTAAAAATCTTGGTTTTTCTCAAAGCTCTTGTATCTTTACATACAGATATCTGTATGAAAAAAATGAAAAAATCTGTGTCAATCTAGATAAATCTGTGCATGTGGCAACCCTGCCTGCAGCTCCGAAACCAGTGGACACGACTTCCGCTTCCTGACATGTATTTTCATGTTTGCCAGGTACTTTTTCACTGTTTGGCCGGTTGAACCGACCTTCCTGCCAAGCGCACACAGCGATGTAGCCACTTCTCCCTCGGTCATCTTCTTCAGTATCCTTCGGAGCTTCTTGTCGCACAGGGTCGTCTGCCGAACAGAATCGGGCTTTCTTTCGATGCTCTGATTGTTGTCTAATAGTTCGACGTAGCCGTTCTTTGAACGCGCACACTTCTGAACGGAGTTGCTTCACTGTTTTGCCATCACGGTTAGCGTTCGGCTGTCAAATTTTGTCTGCTGACTCATGGGTTACTATGATTGATGCTGCATGGGTTCTTCAGTGCGCGTGAAGGTAAACCCATTAAGAATCGGCAATTTTTGTCCATTTTTTTTTAAATGCAAACGTTCTTTGACGTATTGTCAGACAGTTTGATATCAGCTTTAGACAATTTTAGAGTTATGAAAGTGAAATGAAACGAAGGATTTGAATGCAATTGCTCAAATTGTCATTGCAATAGTATTGAAACATATCCTATATCTTTGTTGGCAACTGCTAGTCTATTATGTGTGATATTTAATTAGGGTGGCTCACTTGTTTTCCATTAAGGTGGTCTTTTTTCAAATCTGGTGAGAGAACTTTTTAGTATTATACCTGTAACAAGAAATAAAGAAGAATGATTAGTAATTACCATTTAATTGCAATTAGCTTTACTGCAATTTGCAGACTTCTTAAGTGTCATGTACTGATACTCGACTGAAAGAAAACTTTCGTCACCTGCCGTATGTATATGTACCTACAACTAACATTTTTGCAAACTTGTCCTGAGTCAAACTCAAAAATTATACTTAAAGTATACGTGGCGTTTTTCCATATACCTAATATAATTATTCTGTAGCAGCAGGTGCTCTGCTGTGTCGTCTTTGCTGTCGTCCAAGAAGTAAATTGATTTCTAAGGTTTCTTTTATTTTAATATTCATTTATTTGTACAGGCTCAATCGAATTAACTTTACAGAGCCAAATTTTCATACTTTTATACATCATTTATCTTAAAACTAAAGTTAGGAGGATAGAGCCGATTACTCGCGGCTGTCTCGAGGTTAATAGGAATGACAAATTACGGATGGGAAAGAGTGTGGAAATTTAAAGTATGGTTTACATAACACATTAAATTTAAATTCTAAATTATTGAAACACTTATAACTATACAATTTATGGTTTTCTTTTGACTTGAACATTTATTGAAAAAGAAAAAAAAACACACATACATACACATATAAAAAAAACTTAAAGTAAACATACAGGTTAAACTAACTACAATCTAAGGCTAATGTTAGTCAAAAACACATAAATGAGTTTCATGTACTCCAAATCACGTACAGCCAAAATATCTCGAATTGGCACATTGGGTTGTCTACCTCGAGCCCGAAGGAAATCATAGAGCCCCGATCTGACCTCACGATGTTCAGCACAAGACCAAATAACGTGATCTGCGTCCTGATAGCCTTGTCCATATTCACAGAGATTGCTGTCGCTCAGCCCAACCCGGTATAAATGAGCGTTCAAAGCATAATGATTGGACATGAGGCGAGACATGACACGAATGAAGTCTCGACCCACATCCATCCCCCTAAACCAAGATTTCTTCGACACCTTTGGGATGATAGAATGTTGCCATCGGCCCAAATCTCCTTTACTCCATTTATACTGCCAGCTGACGAGTGACTGTTGACGACAAAAATTAGTAAAAAATTCGTTGAAGGCGATATGTCGATCATAAATATCGCCTTCCATAGCGCCCACCTTTGCAAGCGAGTCCGCTTCCTCATTGCCCGGAATTGAACAATGAGAAGGGACCCATACAAAGGTGATGATAAAATAACGCGAAGATAAAGCACTTAGAAGCTCCTGTATTTTCATGAGAAAATACGAGGAGTGCTTTACCGGCCTCAATGAGCGAATAGCCTCTATAGAACTGAGACTATCCGTGAAAATGAAGTATTGATCCGGTGTTAATGAGGCAACAATTTCTAGCGTAAAATGTATTGCCGCTAATTCAGCGACATACACGGAACAAGGAGCTTGAAGTTTACGGTTGACGCTATAAATTTCATTAAATATACCAAAGCCTGCTGACTCCTCTATCAAAGATCCGTCAGTGAAGAACGATTTAGTGGAATCAACTTGGCCAAACTTAGCAGCAAATATCACCGGAGCAATCATAGGACGATGATGCTCTGGGATTCCACGAAGCTCCTGCTTCATGGATAAATCAAAATGAACCGAATTGTCGAAATCGGAGAAGCAAACACGATTGGAAATGTTTGGCGAAGGGCTGACATCCTGTGTTATGTACAAATGGTACAAGGTCATGAAGCGAGTTTGAGGATTCAACTCAAGGAGCTTCTCAAAATGTTCGATTACCTGAGGGTTCATAACTTCACACCTGGTGAGGAGCCGGAGAGATAATTCTGTAAACCGATCCGAGAGTGGCAACATGCCAGCCAGAACTTCAAGACTCATGGTGTGAGACGAGTGCATGCAACCTAACGCAATACGAAGACACCGATACTGAATACGTTCCAGTTTAATGAAGTGCGACCGAGCCGCTGACTTAAAACAAAAACTACCGTATTCCATAACCGACAAAATCGTTGTCCGGTACAACGTTAGAAGATCTTGTGGATGAGCTCCCCACCAGGTTCCGGTAATTGTGCAGAGAAAATTGATCCTTGGCTGGCACTTTCGCTTCACATACTCAATATGGGATCTCCAGGTGCACTTAGAATCGAACCAGACCCCAAGATATTTAAAGGACATAGAATGAGTTATCGGCTTACCCCAAATTTGAAGCTTCGGTTGTGCTGGGTTATGCTTCCTAGAAAAAACTACCAACTCAGTTTTCCCCGTAGAGAATTCGAGACCTAGCTCTAGAGCCCAAGTAGACAAATTGTCTAAGGTATCCTGCAAGGGTACTTGCAGATCGATCCCATTGGATCCCGTGACAGACACTACGCCGTCATCTGCAAGTTGTCTCAACGTACAGTTGTCACCTAGACAACCGTCAATGTCTTTGACATAAAAATTATACAAAAGGGGGCTTAAACATGATCCCTGGGGGAGACCCATGTAGCTAAATCGTGAAGCTGTAGTTTCACTTATGGAATACTGAAAAAAAAAAAGAGTTTTACTTAAAGAAAAATAAATCAATTTGTGTTGAAAAAAAAAGCAGTCACAAAATAAAGTGCCCACTTCAAAAATCGATATGTTTTCGATAAGTTTCCATTGGAAGACCCCTCGATTGTTTATGTTTTGATATTTTGAAGCAAACGGCTCAACCTGGTGCATTTGTATACGTGATCGCATTTAATTCAATTGAAAAAAATGTAGAACGCAGTGCTTTCGAAAGCAATTCCCTTGTGTATCCGAAAATTGGTCGTTCGTGATGTGCAAAACGGTGAATCGCACCGGGCTGTCGCTAAGAAGTACAGTATCAGTAAGGCAGCGGTTGGCAAAATTCTTCTTAAGCTTAAAATGTTTGGATCAGTGGTGGATCGCCCTGGCAGAGGCAGGAAGCGGAAAACGGATGCGAGAAGGGACACCAAGATCATGCGCGAAGTCAAGAAGAACCCAAAGGTAACTGTCCGCGAGATCCAGGAAACCCTTCAGTTATCAGTTTCCGGTCGAACTGTTCGTCGCCGTCTCGTAGCACAGGGGTTGAATAGCAAACTTGCCCGGAAGCGCCCATTTATCAGCAAGGCAACAAAGCCAAACGGCTTAAGTTTGCTAATGAGCATGCTGATAAGCCCCTAGAGTTCTGGAAAACGGTTCTCTGGACGGACGAATCAAAATTCGAGCTGTTTAACCGAAAGCGGCGGGTTCGTGTTTGGTGCAGATCGGGAGAGGAGCTTCAAGAGCGCCACATCCAAGGCACGATGAAGCATGGAGGAGGAAATGTGATGGTCTGGGGATGTTTTTCGTGGGGTGCAGTGGGAAGCATTGTGAAAATCAACGGGATAATGACGGCAGATTCTTACATCAACATCCTGCGAGAAAATCTGGAGGTTTTGCTGATCCAGACGGGCCTTGAAGAGAAGTTCGTATTCCAGCAGGACAACGACCCGAAGCATACTGCCCAGAAGACCAAGTCTTTCTTCCGGTCTTGTCGGATCAAACCGCTGGAATGGCCTCCACAAAGCCCGGACCTCAATCCCATCGAGAATTTGTGGGCGATTGTGGGGGACAAAACTGGTGTTACCAATAAAAATAACTATTTTAAAGCCCTGGAGCGCGCCTGGGAAGAGCTAGATCCACAGCACCTAAAGAACCTGGTCGAGAGCATGTCGAAGCGCCTGCAGGAGGTCCTGAAGGCCAAAGGAGGACACATCAATTATTGAAATGCTTTTATTTTACTTTAATTTATGTTTTCTGTAGCCTAAATGAAGTGGGCACTTTATTTTGTCACTGTTTTTTTTTTTCAACACAAATTGATTTTTTTTTCTTTAAGTAAAACTCCTTTTTTTTCAGTATTCCATAAGTGAAACTTAAAAAGAATATAAAAAATAAGATAACAAAAAAAATACTGTGTGTTTACTTTAATTTGAACCAAGTAAATGAGCGGAATCGAAAAAAACGATGAGGTGGGCACTTTATTTTGCCTATCAGTGTAATTAATGGATCTTCCCTTATCTAATCGAAAATGTATGCGTCTTGGCAACCATGGACCATTTTGGCGGTTAATTCACGCACACTTATGTATCATTCAAATCACATGAGTGCAAGCGAGAGGGAAACAAAACAGTGAGAAAACAAACAATCGATTCGTGTAAGTGCTGCCAGATATGAATTTACCTCTAATGTGGTGGCGAGTGAGTTTGAAGTGTGCCGGATTGTGTTTTTTAGGTGGTAACACAAGGTGGCCGAGTGACTTACCCCCTGGCTTAAGTTCAATTATAAGCTGTCCTACATCAAGTTACAGCAAAACGGAACCTCTTTCTACAGAAAACCCGAATCAGAGAGAGAAATCGACTGCACTTTAGCCCTTCTGATAGGTCAGTATTGACATGACAATGAATCATGAGGTGTTTGTTTTGATTACGAAACGTTCAAGGATAGGCGAACACAATCAGAATGGATTGACATCAATCATATGATATGCGTACTTAAATTTGTTGAATTTAGCTCTTAGTTGGGATGTTACGAGTTCCAAAAACCATTCCAAATTCCTTTTGACAACCAACGATAGCCATCTGGTGGCAGATGGATGCAGAACTTCCAAAGGCTTCAATTCCAAGATACTTTTAATCATCGGGAGTTCCTTGGATCATTCGGAACTGCAGATATATAACTGTAGATATCTCGAATCAGTTGTTCCAGGTACAATGGCAGCTTTTTGCATGCGTAGCTTCCACAAAGAACCAAAGGGAGGCAAGCAAATTTGATAATTATCAAATGAGGACAGTCACATTTCAGCAGCTTCTGTGGTGAAAAGTCATCATTACCGATGCTCTATCTGATCCAAAGTCCACAAGCCTTTTTGTAATCGGTGTCATCGATCAGGGACTGTTTAACAATCGCGCTGAAAATATATAGGTAAATTCACACGAGAAATTCTTTATAAAGAAAACCAAAATTACTTTCAAAATGACTATGATTCGGATAGCAAAAATAACTATTAAGAACATTGTTCTTACTTCCCGAAACTCCTCTGCGTGAATGCATGGAAATACTTTTAAATTGTAAGAGCAGTATTTTCTGTAGAAATTCTGCCAAAATTTGTGGAGCAATCTCTTGAGGAACTTTGAGACAAACACTTCTCCAGCGGAATACTTGAGAAAATTATTGGCGTAATTTCTGGAGAACTGTATGTAAGAATCCTTGCAGAAATTCTAGACAAGATTTAAAAAAAATAGTCTGCTAAAATGTTTTGTGGAATTTTTAATTCCACATTGAGATTAGAATGCATGTAAATAATTCATTTCTTCAACAAATCAGTATTTTCTTTAAGAATTACTTCGAAAATAACCTTAAAGTTTTTGTGTAGTTCTTTTAGGTGTCCTCCAGAGATTCATTTGAGATCACAACACTTCACGAGTTCAGGGATTCCTCCAGAAATTTCGTTACAAGAAAGAATGGTAAAACTGCCATCATAAGAAAGTATGTAACCTGCCAAAAGAATCCTGAGAAGAATGCCTACAAACACCTGAAGAACCTATAGAATCTTTGAACCTGTAGCAACACCAGAAGGAATATCTCAAATAATATTTGAGAATATTCCATAGAATCTTTGCGAAAATATATAGAATTTTCTTAAAAACATATCTCAAAGGGGCATACACAAAAACTGACTTTAAGACTGTCATCTGTCACTGCACTGTCAGTGTCAATTGATTTCTTTTGCTTCGTGGGTCTAAAATAGGACACTGAAAGTTGATTTGGGAAAAAGTTGGATCCTAAAATGTACTAATTTTTTTTAAATATGAGGTTTTTGAGTTGACAAGCTATTGCCAAAAATCTTGAAAATCTCGATTTATCTAAAAAATCTGTAATCTTTATATCTGTAGGTATGAAAAAAAAAATGAATGAAACGGTGACAATCTAGATAAATCTTATCATGCGGCAACCCTGCATTAAGCATTTTTCAACGCTTCAGACGAGTTATAAGCACGTTCATGATAAATCACTCAAACTAAAGTAAAATTATTCTTATATATTTACAAACAATCAAGCACTATTACTGTTACTAATATTAAGAATATCAACAGTTAATTAATATGTCTACCACATCCTTTTTCTCTTCTACTACAAACAGTGAAAATGTTTTTCGCAATAGAATATTCGAAATACTTTTTTTTGGATAAAGAGTGTATCGAAAATAAGCTATCCACAAACTTTCTTTCAAATTATGTTGAAAACCGATATTTTATTCATACAACAAATTGATCCTCTATTGTACGAGGTTAAACTTGAACATAATGAAGACCGGATGAAATTTAAGTTATACCTTCACGAATTTTCGAACTTTGGATCGAATGCTCTTCATCAAGTTCCGGACAAGTGTTGCATCGCATTTTTTGGACGCTTGAGCCCAAATTTTTTTGAACTCCTGCATGTTCCCAGCTGCCTTACCAGTCTTCTTGAAGACCCTCTTTACGATTGCCCAGTAACGTTCGATGGGTCGAAGCTGAGGGCAATTTGGTGGATTGATATTTTTCTCAACGAAATCTATACCATTTTCCGCAAACCAATTGAGAGTGGTTTTGGCATAGTGAGCCGACGCTAAATCCGCCCAAAACAGTGGAGGTGTACTATGCTTCTTATAGAAAGGCAACAATCTCTTCTGGAGACACTCAGATCGATAGATTTCCGCATTTATAGTTCCGGTAGTGTAAAAAATGGTTGACTTCAAACCACAGGAACATATTGCTTGTATTGTACTTCATTTTACAACTAAATATTGAAGATATTTTTGATAATTTAAAAATCAAGGTTTTTATCGGTTAACACAGCGTATGAATAAGCAACAAATCTTGTCAACCACTAAACCGTCT